>DF243147.1:0-43856 GCA_000507305.1 Breviolum minutum Mf 1.05b.01 | reverse complement strand
AGCTCACCAGTACAAAACTGTTTGCATCCACCAGTGAAATACGAAAACAAATTCCAATCACAGAATAACCACGACAGTTTCAACTGTCGACCCAGCAAATCAAATCCTCATTCGATAAACCAGAAATCACTGATATTCGGCATGCATAAAAACACATCCTCAGAGTGCTAACAGCACAAATGCCAGATCGCACCATAGGAATGGCTCCTAGCCATTTATACTTTCACATAAGTTGCCTTGCGCTCTCCAATCAACAGGCCTGCGTTGGACCATGATGTTTCACTGGACGTCTAAGACCATTAGGAACCGATTCTTAATGGGTCGATGGTGCTATCCTTTGATCTGCTCCTTCCTCCATTAGATCTTCACCTACGGGTCTCTCGTCACAAGCTCGCCCTGGATGATTGCTACTTGCTCCTCTGTCACCGACAAAGCTTCCTGTTGGCCACCCGTTCTTTCCTATTCTCGCCTTGCACCAATTTTGACCCCTTCGACTTTTGCCAATGCGGCGTCGGATTTGTTTAATTTGTTTGTTTGCAATTTTTCGCCTGAACGGTTTAACTTGTTCGGTGTTGATTTTTGTTACGTCGAATTTCGAATCATGATATGCTGACTGTAGAGCGTTCTGCCCGGGACCTTCTTCTTATAAAGATTGCATCTTAGCAGCGTGGAGCAAAAAAAATCCTTCGAGTGCATGGTATGGAATTCAGAATGAGCAGACAAGTAGCTGTAGAGCACCTAATAGTTGTAGTAACACCGGTGGTGAGCAGTCAAGATTTCATACAGTGCATGGACTTGAAGGGATGACACCGCAATCCGTAAGTGGCTGCTATCCTCAGTTGTTGTCGTTGCGTCAAGTGTTGCATAATGCGCATGGACAAGTTTGGAATTTGCCAGAGAATTTGAGTGGCAATGAGTCAGCCTTGGATGGATGTATTTAATTTGGTCTAGATCAGGGTGTTTCATTCCAATGCAGAATTAGCTGTCGGAACAACAGCAACAGCAGCAGAATAGCAACTATGATGGTTTTGCGAAAAGTAAAAAATGGATCCTCCAGTATCTGAAGTTGCAAAGTGGACTGATCGCGAAACTGAAGTTCTAGGTTGGCAGAAGTATCTAGGAGAATTGGTAGCATGGGCCCTGCAAGCGATGGATCAGATGGTAGTAGATCGGTACCTACGGTTGGATATGCTGATATCTTCACTCTCTTTGCTAGCCTTTGAACATGAGCTATTCTTTCAGACATGTTGTGGCTCCTTTGGGCTTTGACTGCTTGGCTACCTACCAGTGACGCATGAGGGTGAGCCTCTGTGCACACTTAACCTTCAAAGATTTGAGCAGTTCAACGGCACTGGACACGAGCTCGGTGGCTTTGCGACACAAAAGTCCATTCACATATTGTTTGACTCGACATTGATGGAACACTACTGAAGAACTTGGAGATTATTTACAACCGATGGCCATGGATCTACACGAAACAACTCGCATAGGAAGTAGTGGTCATGTTTGAGCTGGTGGAGGGTCACTTTGCTGTAGAAGGAGGCTAGTGGTTTCTCACTGGGGTTTTCAGATGCCTATGTTTGGACTTCAGACTGTTCGGCAGCTTTTATGCATACTCTCCTAAACAATTCTCGGAAGATTATCGTGTAACGACCAGTTTCAATATTCAATATTTTAGGAAGACAACAGTGCGGTGTATGCTGACTTGGTTAAATCCTTGAACGGGATTCGAAGTGCTTCCCTTGATTGGTTGGAGTTTGCACAATCAATAGTTGGTGAACCAATGAAAGTGAAAATCTTAGCGGCTGATTCTTGCGTTTTCTCGGAGGAGGGTCTTTTGATGATCATATATGTTGATGACATTTTAGTCATTTCGAAAGATTCATCTGTTGGGAAAAGGGTTCAGGATTTGTTGAATGAGCATGTTCCTGCCAAGATGACTGAGATACTCGAACTCCACAAAGTAGGTCAAGTGAAATTTGTTGGGCGTGTTATCAGCAAAAACAAATGTCGAGATAGTTGTTTGTTGGTATCACACCGACTTACCTCGATTCTTGCTTCAGTGATTTTGATTTAGACAAACTGAAAGTTGGAAAACCGGTGATTCCGAATTTGAGACAAACGTTGGATCAAGATCCTGGTGAAGGAAAGAAATTCCCAACTCTCTCCGGAGAGCTATGCTAGGTATCGTAGATGTTTGGGTAAACTTGCATGGATGGCTCAAACACGAGAGGATTTACATGTGTTTGTAACATACCTTGCAACCGGACAGCACGATCCGGACGAACGATTCGAAAAGGCGATAAGGCAGACTCTGAGATTCCTTTTGTTTGACGGTGACTGGGAATTGTGTTTTCCGGCAACTCTTGTTGAAACGAATGATGAGAGGGTTGAAGCACCTAATGTGTCAAACGCGTTGATTCGAGTGTTTTGTGATGCTTCACATGCACCTATGAAACTAACGCACCGTAGAGGGATTTCTGGGGCCTTCTTTTTCGCTTCGGGCAGTTTGATAAAGGGTTTTTCTAGACATCAGACTTGCACAAGTCTTTCAAGCTGTGAATCGGAAATGTTTGGGATTCAGGAAACCGCTTAGGAAGCGTTGGGGTTGTTGCCAATGGTTCGAAGACTAGTTTTTGATTTTTTCGGAGATCTTGCTGGTTGTGACGGTAGAGTCATTTGTAGATACTCTAAAGAGAAATTTGCGCTCCAAATCCTGACGGATTCGGAAAGCGCAAAACAGCTATTGAGTGGATTAGATATACCAAGAAGGAGTAGAGATACTGAAGTCCGTGTCTACTGGCTGAGGGATCAGATGAGAAAATATATCACTATTACTTGGATAGCTGGGGAATTCAACCTTAGTGATATTCTGACGAAATGTTCAACTTACCATTTTCAACACAGGGCTTCATGTGGTTTTGTGAAAGTTGCACCTGCGAATGTGTCGGAAGTGTTGAAACCGAAACAAACGAAACCACAAGTTGCTTTGATTTTGGTAGAGCTGTGTTGTCAAGAAGATTCTGGATTGAAATCAGTCAATACTGCTTTTGGATATATCGGAGTGACTGAAAAGTGTGAAGATATGAAAACATACAAGGACGTACGAGCACGTATTGACGTTTTGCGTAACGCTGCACGTGCGAGTGGTCTGGATTGTCATGTGCATTTTCACGTGTCGTGTCCATGTACTGCAGGTTCGCCCGTGAGATCCTTGAGGTCTCCCGTGGAAGATGATGACATCAGATTTGGCGAGTTGGAGCCTATTCTTAGGCGATTACCAAGCTACAAGAGATTGTCTGATTCCATGAGTCTTGAATGGCCGGTAAATAACAAGCTGTGGGGTTTGCCGGGGGTCAAGTCCATGTTGGTCGATCTTGAGCTGAGTCATGAGGCGGTGATTCGTCTTTGTCGATTTGGCTATGTTGGTCGTCAGGGTGGTCTGCCTGTTGGTAAGCGTTTGCGGTTTGTGTCGACGTCGGAGGCGTTCTGCAAGCCATTGCGTAGGTACCAGCAGTGCACGTGTGCTGAGCATGCTCCTTTGAATGCCGTTGATTGGTCGTCGACTGGGTTTTACAATGCTGAGCTCAGTGGTGCTTTGAACGGTGCATCTATAGGGCGTGTGCGAGTGCAGCTGCTTCTGCGTAGCGTGGGCGCGTGCACAAACACACAGACACTCACGTATCCCTATATGAGTTTTGTCGGTTTCATGTGATGTTTCAGATTTTTGCACTGATGTTAAGTGAGATTTCTTGATAGACTCATGGCCCCATATGCATAGCTAGACATGTTTGTATAGATATACATAGTCATATAGCAGATGCAGTTGTTTCAGTGGCCTGCATAAGGATGACACGCCGAGGCTTTGATAGCTCAAGAAAAAGAATTGTGGTAGCGGAGCCCTACGACCCGCAAGAGACGGTGAGGGCAGACGCACAAAACTCGAGAAGTGTACCAAGTTTGCATTTTCCCCGGGGCGCAGCCATAGTTTGCATTTTTGTTTTGCTGGCATAGTACAACTGGCATTTACTGTTTTGCATTCTTTGTGCCTCACGATGGAACAACAGCCTTCAAATCCTGGTTCACCCTCAGCATCTCCTGGTGGAGCAATCGATGGAGCAGAGATTGCGAGACGCATGCTTCTGGCCACGGAGGCGGCGACGATGGCAGCTGGTCAGGCTGCAAAAGCTCTTGAAGATTTGAAAACATCTAACGAGAAAGGCGACAGATCCTGGTACAAGTTGCTTCAGAAACCTAGCACCTTCGATCCTGCTACGCGTGAGCAGGAGATCAGTTTGTGGAAAGAGTGGGCATGGACAATATCTCAGCAACATTGGTCCTTTGTTTTCTGAAGATGTGAAAGTGCTCAGAGACAATCCCACTAGTTATGTTGACGTTTCGGTGCAACATGATGATGAGAAGAAGCGTGGTGCATTGCTCTATTCCTTGTTGGCCTCACTGGTCAAGCAGCGGCCTCTTATGGTCGTAAGGTCGGTGCACAACAACAATGGTCTGGAGGCGTATCGGCAGCTTTTGCTCAGCAATGAGCCGGTGAACAAAAATAGGGCATTGAGTTTGCTGAATGTTATCATGAACTGGCCGCAGTTCAATGGCAAATCTTCTTTCTTGTCTCAGGTTTTGAGATTGGAAAATGCCTTCTATGAGTATGACAAGTTGGGAACGAAGCTTGCAGAGGAGCTTCGTACGGCAGTCCTTCTTAGAAGTGTTTCTGGACAGCTGAAGGTTTGGTTGCAACTCCAGATCGATGACAGTTATGGCTATGACAAGGTGCGAGAGCTCATTCTTTCATATGAGCGTAGTACTGCTCGGTGGACTGAGCAGATGGTGCTTGGATCTTCAATGACTTCGACAGATACAGGTGGTCCCATGGAAGTGGATCGCATTCAGAAAGGAAAAGGTGATGGTAAAGCCCAGCAGAAGGGCAATGGCAAAAAGGGTGACGGTAAAGGCACCTACGGTGGCAAAGGCAAGTCGAAGTTTGATCAAAAGGGGAAAGGTAAATTTTCCTATGGCGACAAAGGAAAAGGAAAAGGTCAAAGGACATGACTCAAAGGGTCATGGGAAGTGGCACGACTATTCCAAAGGAAAGGGTCACGGCCAAAGCAAAGGGCGTGGTGATGGTGGTAAAGGTGGCCAATCAGCCATCCAGTGTTGGCACTGCGGGGGAAATCACAAAGCTGCAAATTGCTGGAAGAACAATCATGTGCGACAAGTTTTTGATGGACAGGATTCACAGCAACAGCAACAGTCTTCAAATCCCCCTTCTCAGTCTCAGTCTTCTCAGTCGCAACAAGCAAATTCCTCAGCGCCCGCGTCTTCAGCAGCCACAACATATCGTGTGAATCGTGTATCTGCATACAATGACACAGAGTCGGTTTTTGACTTGTGTGGCAGTGATGTGGATTTTTCAAATATGCGTGTTTGTGCTGTGAAGTCAGGTTTGTCGAACTGCAGTGTTGAGACTTTTTGCATTCACAGTGATTCAGATTTTGATGATTTTGGAACACTTGACATGAGTGCATCCCTGGAGGACATTCGCCATTTGTATTCTGAATCTACAGATTGGACTACACCTTGCAATACAGTTGATGTTACATCTACATGGCTTGGTGGTTATGATATCGTGCAATCATCCTCCATATGTCTTCGAGATGATAGGCCGTGGAGACCTAAGCCAATCAGTTCAAGTTGTCATTCAGAAAGTCCAACTTGCTTTGATGGTTCACACTTGACACGTCAGCCTTGCCATGTCGGTGCTCTGTCTTTTCAGGATGGAAATCAGGTAACTGAGATTTTGGTGGATTCAGGTTCCGATGCAACCGTTGTCCCCTTAGCATTTGCTGATTGTGGTCGTGAATTTTCATTTGTTCTTCAGTCTTCATGTGGTAGGACCATCAGATTCAAAGAAGTTGGCCATGTTTCACAATCACTTGTCCAATCATATCCTATGGCAGATTGTTTCGTCGTGGTTGGAGAATAGGTGGCAACAATGACACTCCTGTTTTGGAACATCCCCAGTCGAATGTGGCTATCAACATGGCACTCAAGAATGAATCATTTGTTTTGCAGGGCAGCATTCGACGGCTGCAGCAGGTTAGTGCCATCCGTGTGGAGATTCCTCAGCGATGGACTCAGTTGACAAAAGGCTGGTATTCCACAGGAAATGATTTGTTTTTATGCAAGAGTACTGGTGAATGCTTCATTGATCCAACAGAACAGTATAGCATTGATGAGTTTCCTTTTCGTACAACTTTGGCATTGAGAGCAGATGGTTGGGAAGTCGTGGAGTCTTGCAAGAGGCTCACTCATGTCGATGATAGGAGGGCTCACCTTGGAGCTCAATGTGCTTTGACAATCATATCACGAGAATGGTTTGACTTGGAGGATCATGGTGTGACACGTGTTCCAACTCAGCCTGATAGATCTGTAGTTGGCCCTGGACGATCTTCCACATCGAGACCGTCGAGACCTCAAGAACCACCTCAACGTGCATTGGATTTGTTGAACCCTTCATCGCATCATGCAATGCCTGCAGTTGTAGGAACAGATTCAAACATGCAAGTTGATGACAGTCGAGATGAGACTCATACACAACAACAAGTGGCGCCTGATTTACCACCACAATCAGAAGATGTGGTTCAGGTGATGTTGCCAAGTCAAGTGAAGTTGTCCTTCCACCTGCAGGTGCTCAAGAAGTTGCATTGGCTCCTGACAGGTCTGGCATTACAGTGAACGAGGTGCAACTCACTCCAACTTCTCCGATTAGGTCCCTTCGAGCTGCATGTGCTTATTTGGGCATATCGACATCTGGTGGTAAAGCGAAGTTGTTTGACAGGATTCTTTCATTTTATGATGAACAGCAGTTGTCATTTGCACCGGAAATCAAGGCCAGTCTTGGCCCATCTATCACCATACGTGAACAGAGGTTGATTCAACTCCCGACACCTGCAGAACGTCAAGAGCATGAATTGACGCACCAAACATACCAGGAGTGGTGCCCAGCGTGCATCTCAGCTCGTGGAAGGCCTGACGCTCACAAGACAGATGTTCACAAGGTTGTTGACAAAGCAATCACTTCTTTTTCTTTCGACCTATCCTTTACAGGAAAAGAATTTGATCCCACAGGCAAGCCGAGATTGATTGATGTTGAAGAGGCATGGAAAGAGAAGCTGATCGTTCTCAATGGACATGATTCCCACACTGGTGCTGTATTTTCTCTGCCTTTGCAAAAGAAAGGTGACACGAAGTACATGGCACGTGAAATTAGCAGATTTGTGATGAGTTTGGGAATTGGTGAGTTGCAGCTTTATTGTGACAATGAACCTACAATGTTGCAGGTCCTTGCATTGACACAGCGTGCATTAATGAATTGTGGCTTGAAGGTTCCAACCAACACCAGCAAGCCCCAGGACCATGGATCGAACGCTTTGGTGGAACAAACAGTTCACAGAGTCAGGCAGATGGCAATGACGCTTATCTATCAACTGGAATCTGACCTTGGGTATGTTTTGCCCATTTTGCATCCCCTGTGCAGTTGGGCATTCAGGCACGCAGCTTGGATTTTGAACCGTTTTGTCCCCAGAGGTGGCCAGACACCACACTTTCTAATTCATGGTGTGGAGTTCACTGGTAAATGCTGCAAGTTTGGTGAGACGGTGATGGCATATGTTGCCAACGATTTCAAACAGAAGGGCACGGCCAAGTGGATGCCTATGATATTTGTTGGGGTCTCAGAGAACAAGCAGTACATTGTTCTTCATGGCAAAACTATGAGGTTGACAAGGTCCATCAAGAGGATTTTCCCTGATGCATCACAACACTTGTCAGCATATCAACAGGTTTTGGTTTGCAGTTGGATGTGTGAAGGTGTTGTGGGCACAAAGCTTAAGCCTAGCACGACTAAGCACTTGCGTGCTGATACCGGTCAGGATTTGGACCTTGAAGATGAGGCGGCACTCGATCCTGAAGATATGTTGGGGTACGATTTACCTGATGAAACACCCATTGCAATGTTGGCTCCCTCTGCTCGGTTTGGTGGCGATCATCAAACCCCCAGCGAATTACAAAATCCGTTGGAGGTTTCAGATGGTGGTGTTTCAGCCCGATCCGGACTTCCAGAGAACACTGCAACTGGAGGTGGACCTCCAGAGAACACTGCAACTGGGTTGTCCCTATGGCTGACACCTCCATGACCGATACCGTAACAAGTACGATTGAAGAGCCAGCAGCAAAACGACAAAAGATGACAGTCAGTGCAATTGGACGTTTTCAGTATCCTCATGTCGACGACATAGATGCGACGATGGGTGTTGATTTTGATTTCGAGGTTTTCTCAGAATGGCCAATGGAAGAAGCAGAAGATACTCATGACACGGAGTATCAAAAAGGTGGGGATGATGAAGAGCAACTTTGGTTCCCACTTACAGCTGATGAACCATCTTTGGACGAATCAACGATGGCCAGCTTAGACGCTATTGCTGATCGAGTTGAAGTTTTGAGGCTCCAGGACATGACCGTCTTGGTGACAGAACAAGACTTAGCTGACGATGTGGAGCTTGGTGGTGACCTCACAGCACGCTTTGTGAGGACATGGAGGAAGAAAATCAAAGATGGTGAAGAATGTTGGTATCGACGACCCCGGTTGGTTGCACGTGAGTTCAACAAACTATGTGTGAGAGACGACCTGTATTCTCCTGCATCCAATCACATAGTGGAACGTTTGGTGCCTGCATTGTGTTTGTCGAATGCATTTTCCAACAAGCATGTGTTGGGGGCTCTCGATATTTCAGATGCCTATTTACAGGTCCCACAGAAAGTGCCAAGGCGTATATCCATTCTGGATGATGACGTTCACTCTGGATTGGTTATCAACAGATGTTTGCCTGGGCAGAGAGATGGAAGTCGTAGGTGGTTTGAGCACTTCTCTTCCTTTCTCATTTCGAGGTTGAAGCTTGAACCATGTTTGGAACAGCCTGCACTGTTCAAGGTTCCTGAAGAAGATGGTGGAGGTGCATTGTTGATGCACGTTGATGATGTGCTTTTCGTTTTGGATGAGAAGTATCTTTTGCAGAAGTTCATGCCTGCCATTCGAGAGACCTTCAAGGCAGCAATGTCGTATGCACCAAGGACTGGGGGATCATTTTCATTTTTGAAGCGTTTGCATGTGCTTGAAGCTGGATATTCACAGTTGCATATATTTGCTGAGAATAAACATATCAAGCAAGCCTATGATTTGTATGCACAGCATGGCAAGCCGCCGCGTGTACATGCAACCCCAGCAGCATCACATGTCTTCTCGTCCAAAGACACGTCTGATCCTTTGGAGTCTTCTTTGATCCCAGTCTTCCGTTCCATCCTCGGTGCAATGTTGTATGTGAGCCACGAAAGATGTGACATTCAATTCACAACAAAATGTTTGGCTTCGTATTTGAAGGCACCCACCAAGAACAGTTGGCAGTATCTTGGTCGTTTGCTAGGTTACTTGAAAGGCACTTCAAACTATGGCGTGTGCATGGTCAGCACCAATCCTGGTGTTAGCCTGTTTGAGAAGTTGAGTGGCGTAACTGAAGTTGACATGAACAGAAATTTGATTGAAACGTTCACCGATGCAGACTGGCAGGGTGGTGGTAGTGCCAAATCAACTTCATCAGGTTGTCACTTTGTCAATGGGCTGCTTGTCCACACAAGCAGTCGTACACAGCACGTCATAAGCCTCACTAGCACTGAACCAGAGTTCTATGCTACAATCTCAGGTGCCATAGATACCATTTATCTCAAGCATATCACGGAGTTTTTGACTGACAAGGCAACAGCTGCTCACGTCTTGACAGATAACAGTGCTTCACGTCAAATATCATGTAAACTGGGAACATCACGTTTGCGGCACATCAATGGCCGTTTGCTTTGGATTCAATCTAAAGTCCGTGACAATGTTTTGAGGATGGTTCAGGTGGGCACGCTATGGAACCCAGCAGACATTGGCACCAAGAATCTTTCACGAGACCGTCATCTAATGTTGCTATATATGCTAGGGATGGTTGATGATGGTAGCACTATAGGTGAAGATGTTTATTTGTCTCAGAAGCAGCAAGAATTTCACAAGAAATCAATTCGAAACATCAAAAACATGTTTGTGAGCACCAATGACCATGACAGTGTTTTTCCTCGTGGCAATGCGCAGCAGGGTATGTATGCCAAGCAGATCTTGAGACTTGCAGTTTGCCAAACTGCCTTAGCCTTGGGTCAGGCTATGGGTGTGAATGAGCCCAATACTCAACCACTGGAACCTGCAGAATCGTTTTCAGTCATGAGCATGTTGGCTTTGATGTTTGCAACAGCTTGCATTTTATTCTTTGCATTTTGCTGCATGATTCCAGAACCTGAACCTGAAGATTCAGATGACAGTGATGAGGAAAGCGAAGGGGAGCATGCCAGGTGCACCCGCTATATGTTTTCAAGCATCTCGGAAGTCAGCGACCCAGAAGAATGGCAAAACATGCATCATCACAGTTTCAGTGATGAATCGAGTGGTGAGCAAGGGGATCAGGTCCCTCCTGCTTCCAGCACTTCTGGTGGTCAGGCTTCATCACAGCTTGCTGTTTTGGATGCACGTATTCCTTTGCGTCCCAATATGGTGAAGTGTTATGCAATGTTGTCTGCAAGCTTCAGACGGCTGAAGCAAGTGATGATGGTGGATCCTCGTCACCAAGGCCGTGGGTTTGCAGTCTTATCTCAATTGCAACAGGTATATTCGTCGTTTGAGGAAAGCAGACCCAACTCCAGCAATTACAGTTTGCTGCATCAGGTGATGGCTTCCATATCTCAAATGGAAGAGGTGGCAAGAGTGCAAGTTTCCAACAGTCTTGAAATCGATGGCATGGACTCCATGATCAACGAGCAGGACCCGGAATTGCAATCAGATGCAATTATGCCTACAGATGATGAGCTTGATGGTGCTTTGCTTTTCCAAGGTGCCATGCCAGCACCTAATGAACCAATGAGCCCGGAAAGCATTGCAGGTTGGATGGTGAAGCGGCTTTCAAGGCGCATTTACTCTGCAGTGTTGTCTGGATCTGAGAGTTTGAAGAGGTACTATGTTATGCGAGAAATCATGCGTGGCACAGTGCTGGTATGCAACAAGTCGGAGCTCGACAGGCGTCGAGCATTATCTATGCTGCATGACATCAGAGATTTGTCAGACCACTCTTCGAGCAACGATTCCCAGCGAGATCCAATGGAGGATTTCACCAATGACATTCCTGACGACGATGCCATAGACACACATGACAGCTTTCAGGGAGACTTCTATGACTTTCAGGAGCGTGTTTATGGCCCAGTTGATGATGTCAGAGGTGTACCACTTCGACCCGCAACAATTCCTGCGTATGTGATTGTCAATGGTCAGCCCGTGTACACCATTGAGCACAATGAGCTTCCGGATGAGGCCATTCAATATGATGCTAATGGTGACTGGACGTATTATACTTTCTTTGGCTGCAAGTATCGTGTCAGGAAGTTTTTGACAA
This sequence comes from Breviolum minutum Mf 1.05b.01, assembly GCA_000507305.1. Classification (NCBI taxonomy): domain Eukaryota; class Dinophyceae; order Suessiales; family Symbiodiniaceae; genus Breviolum; species Breviolum minutum. Next base: position 32,310 of record DF243147.1, on the reverse strand, counting down.
TGGCTGAACCAAATGACAGGTCTTCAGCAAGCAGTGCAATGTCCTGAAAAGAGACGTCAGTGTGAGAAAGGAATTCAGATATTTACAGTGGTATTGGTGTATTGTATTGNTTCAACAAAAGAAATCCATAGTTGCATCACTCACAAAACTGTGCAGTGATCCAAGGTGGGGTAAGTGAGATTTCTTGATAGACTCATGGCCCCATATGCATAGCTAGACATGTTTGTATAGATATACATAGTCATATAGCAGATGCAGTTGTTTCAGTGGCAAGTCATGAAAAGCATGACCCCTGCATAAGGATGACACGCCGAGGCTTTGATAGCTCAAGAAAAAGAATTGGATGTTTTCGATTGAAAGGGGGTGATGTGTCTGTCTTGAAAGACGGAAGAAAGGAAGTGAGAAAGGGAAATTTCAACACTCGATTTCGGTTTGTGCATGACTGAAGAATTAGAGAACTGAGTGAATATCCCGAATGGGATGTTGTTTTGAGAACGTTTGGTGAAGTTGAGAGTTCACCTGAGGTGAATCTCGGAAGGAAAGGGACTGTGTGAAGTGTGCATGGTGTGGTGACTAGTGTAACTAGTGAAGGAATCCTCACAGTAGAATTTGTCGCCTTGCCATGGCCGACTCTCGTGTGGTCTGTTAGCAGTGGTGAGCGATTCTTTGTGGGTGCCATGGATTCATCGGAAGCAATGGTTCTGATGGGTTTGATGGAGAAAGCCGAAAAGCATGGTGTCCTGGATGAATATTACCGTCAGACATGTTTAGCTGGGTGAGTTCTGAGGATCGTTTTGACGTTCCAAAGATCACGCCTAAAGAGTTTTGGTGTCAGATTTTTGAGAATCATGATACCAGGGTTGCAATTCCAGAAGATTGTGATCGCAGTTTTGATCTATGGGCCAAGACAAGGCTTGAACTCCCGAACTATCAGGAGTTGAATGTGAACTATGAGCAATGCGTTTGCATGGCCCTTAGTGGTCATACCAGGATGGCTGGCTACCTGGAGTGGATTAAGTCAACGTTTGGGCGCAAGAAGGGTGATACCCAGGCCTGTGACCTAGGTGCTTTCTTGCGCCGGATCAGGTATGAGAAGCCTAGTCGCAAATTTGGTTTCAGAAGGAAGTTTACCTGAATCTGGATGGCAAACTTTGCAGTATATCTTTGATTTCTGATAGTGGCTATTTCTTCGTGAGTTGGGTGGCCACACCTTGGGTTTTCATTGATTGCAAAGGCTCCGGCTTTTGAGATTCCGACTTTTGAAATCATGGCTCCGGCCATCGAAATGCACATTCACCTGTAGAATGCTGTGATTGTGATGCATGAGTTTGAATTTGACAGGATTTTTCATTGAAGGTGGCTTTATGACGTTGCAGTCGACAGCTGTGTATTGTTGTGGTCATCGGCTATGTATTGTATTGTATATATTCCATTGCAGTCTTCGGCTATTTGACATTGTGGTTTTTCGACAATATTTCAACGGGCAGTAACAGCTATATTTGTTGCAGTCGGTTCTTTGGAATTTGCTGGGACGATTTCACACATCGAAAGGGGGTGTGGATATTCTGCTGGTTGATTGACGGTTGATAACTAGAATATTTAGCTGTGAGCGATGTGCCAAATGTCTGGTTAACGTGAATAGATAGCATACGTTTGAAGAGTGCTATCCTGGAATGTATTCATTTGAAGAATTCATGCGAGAAGTGAGTCTTTTGGTTAATGCATTGTGGTAGCATTTGAAAAACGCTATCATAGAATATCTTCAGATCTTGGTTTTGTTGGTTTTCGGAGACTTTTGAATATCTTCGATATTCAAACCAAGGAGGAGTTTGTTTTCGGAATGTTTCAAACCTGGAACGGCAGTTTGAAACCTTTTTGGTGAATTCGTTTTGTGGCTTTGTGAACTTAGCGGTTTGGAAAGTCGGTGGAATTAGTTTCCGGGAATAGAGTTCCAAAATACCACACCCGAGTTTTTCAACGATTTGCTCATTGGATGTGATTTGAACCNTTGGTTTGTTGGTTTGTTGGTTTGTTGGTTTGTTGGTTTGTTGGTTTGTTGGTTTGTTGGTTTGTTGGTTTGTTGGTTTGTTGGTTTGTTGGTTTGTTGGTTTGTTGGTTTGTTGGTTTGTTGGTTTGTTGGTTTGTTGGTTTGTTGGTTTGTTGGTTTGTTGGTTTGTTGGTTTGTTGGTTTGTTGGTTTGTTGGTTTGTTGGTTTGTTGGTTTGTTGGTTTGTTGGTTTGTTGGTTTGTTGGTTTGTTGGTTTGTTGGTTTGTTGGTTTGTTGGTTTGTTGGTTTGTTGGTTTGTTGGTTTGTTGGTTTGTTGGTTTGTTGGTTTGTTGGTTTGTTGGTTTGTTGGTTTGTTGGTTTGTTGGTTTGTTGGTTTGTTGGTTTGTTGGTTTGTTGGTTTGTTGGTTTGTTGGTTTGTTGGTTTGTTGGTTTGTTGGTTTGTTGGTTTGTTGGTTTGTTGGTTTGTTGGTTTGTTGGTTTGTTGGTTTGTTGGTTTGTTGGTTTGTTGGTTTGTTGGTTTGTTGGTTTGTTGGTTTGTTGGTTTGTTGGTTTGTTGGTTTGTTGGTTTGTTGGTTTGTTGGTTTGTTGGTTTGTTGGTTTGTTGGTTTGTTGGTTTGTTGGTTTGTTGGTTTGTTGGTTTGTTGGTTTGTTGGTTGGTTGGTTGGTTGGGTGGATGGGTGGGTGGGTGGTTGGTTGGTTGGTTGGTTGTTTCTATAGGCGGATAACCATATATTTACAAAAACTTTGACCGTCACTGCTGTCATGGGGCGCACGGCATGGGTTCAGAAAAATGAGAAACAAAATGGCTAGCGGTAGCAATTGTTTTAGTGGACTCAGGATGTTGTGGCAGTTGCGGGAAAAGAAACACTGAGGGGTATTCAGCGAGGCGGTTTTGTTATGTGTGTGCAAAGAATGTTTCGCCCACTGTGTTGCAAGTTAGGTTTTTTTTGCCTTGCTGCGGCTGGGGCCTCTGGCCTGGCTTTTTGTGGTGTTGGTTGTTTTTGGTGTAACATCTTGTATGGAACCAACAAATTTCCACCCTTTGATTTTTGGCCAAGACCACCTAGCCTTTGTGCTGATTATGGCGTCGGAAACCCACAAAAAATGTTTGAATCAGAACGAACAACAGTCAAAATTACCGTGAAAACGAAATTACGGTGTGCTATAGATATTGATTTAAAATTGCGTCGATTTCAACCATGAAAAACAAAAGTGATCAAGTTTAAGCAAAAATAAAACGGAAACAATTTTGGACTTTCAAAGTATTTCTACACAGTCCTAAGATTGGACTCGGACTTTGGTTTTTGCAAGTGCGTTGGCAGGTGAGAGAGGTCTTGCATCCGTTTGCATTTTTTTTTCGTATGGTCAACGTACGCATATGTTTTTTGTTGTTTTCTAGCCCTGCCCCCCTGGCGAGCTTTGTTTTTTGTTTTTTCAGCATCATTGTACTCATAGCTGTTCGTTCAATCTTGGGCCAAATGAGATGGGCAAAGCCGATTCAAAGATGTCATGTTTTACGTCAGAATGAACCGTGACGCTTCAAAAAAACGTATTTTGATTCCAGAGTCAGTGTTTGTTTGTTTTCAATGCAAGTTGAAAATTGCAAGCTAATTTTTGAAAACTGAAGAAACGTTATTTCCAACTTTTACCCGCCAGAATTCAATTTTCGATACGGGTCTTGTGTTCTTCATTGTTGCTGGAATTCATGTCCCATTAACATACAAATGATGTTTACATTCTGCGAATTGCTTCTGAAATGAGCAAGCCAAGATCACCTGCCACAAAATTTACCATGTTTGCGTTATACCTTCAGCATTCAAAGGTTTTAAAAACAAAGAGGTGTAGTCAAGCGCTTCGATTCCCTTTAGCCAGTGTTCTTCATATTCCATCCAACTATGGGAAAACTGATGAACACGTTTCTCACAAAGGATTTTTTTGAACAAACCGGAGCCAGGAACTCGTGGAAGTGATGGCTCAAATGTTTTTTTCATTGTCCTTTTTGTTCACTGAAGGGGCACCATGCATTTTATGTTAGAATATCTTTCATATGTCATATGTTACTTAACTTCTCTCTGGTGCTTGGATGGTATTTATGTTTTCGTGTCAAGAGTTACACTCAGCAGACATTGTGAAGATGCAGTTGTTTCTAATTTCAAATTGCTAGCAGGAGTTTGGGCCATGTTTGGGAGCACGGCAAGCTGGGCCACATTCGAGCTGCAAAACACAGAGACAGATGAGACATCAACATTTTTTCGAGCTTGGTGTATGTGGCAGCTGGTGTCTATATGTTTTCATTGGCCCCAGCAAAAGCAATTCTACAGCTGGTTTTTAGATTCCGGTCTGTCAGAATCAAAGCGCCGTGGTCTGGGGACTGTCGGGTATGCAGTCTTCGGATTCATGAAGTGCCCAATCCTCACAGGGAACCAGTTTAAGGTGGTTGCATACATGTATGTGGGAGTTTTGATGGCAGCTTTTGGACATCCAACAACACCATTGTGGCATTTTCTTGGCCTGCTATTGAGCATACTGTACCACAGTTCTTTATGGGCTGAGCGTGCTTCATCCCACCATCGAGAAATTCTTTCAATTACATTGTGGATGTATGTGTGCTTGGCACCTGATCTTTCACACGCGTCAGCTGCTTTTCGCCTGCACATTTGCAGCATCTACACAATGTCTCTAGTGCAAAAGACCGCGACTTCCATCTTCCGTTGCCAATCATGGCCAAGATGGTCGCCTCATGGTTTTCTTTGGAAGTCAATGTGGGCAAAACCGTGGTTCCCTTCTTTGCAAAAATTTGTTTTCCTTCACCCGTGCATTGCGCATTTGGGTGGCTGGATATCTGTTGCATGTGAGCTGGGCCCGCTGTTGTCACTCTTCTTTCCAGTTCAACATTTGGCCTATGCAGCGTTGATGGCCATGCATGTTGCTGTCGTCTTCCTGCAAGGTATTGATTATGTTAGCTATTGGACTGCTTCACTCTTGGTGGGTTTGTTGTGTCCCTCGAATACGCTTCAGCTGGCGTCGAGCTGGAGTTCTATGTATTTTTGCCCGATGCTCTTGCTACTTGGTGCGCAAGTTCTTTTTGCTCTAACAACAGCCGAGAATTTCAACATCAATCTCCCTCCATTAATGTCGTGCCCCATGTTCGTCACAATTGCGCGTTTAGATGACAAGTGCCACCAACACTATGTCATGACACTTGATGGAGAGGTTCCTTATGAGCGAATAGAATGGATGTATCCATTTGTGAAAGCAGAGTATGGAATGTCACTACTTCACTGTGATGTGGCGCACTTCCCAATGCCCTTTGTAGCGTTTGGATGGGGTGGAAGTCTGGAAGGAGCTCCAAGCATCTTTCATCGCTGGTTTTCAAAGATTGGGAAAGGTTTTTATTTGATGACCAATGTGCCCAACTTTCCTGAAGATCTTCGTTTTGAATTGGAATCCATCGTTTCGAAGTTACACGGAATCCACCAGAAAGCATCCAATGTTTCTGGTGCTGCACCGGATGGACCTGACATGGATCCCTACTTGGATTTGCAATCCTTAGCCGACCGTTGCGAAGCAGCTCGGATAGCCTTCAGCCTTGCGAGTTCCAGACAGAAAGGCACATGACTGGATGCCTGTGAGATGGATCCGTATGGAAAGTTAATGGTAGGGCAAAGGTGACTGTGATAACGACATGTCTTTGTCAGATGATTTCTGTGAGGTGCAATCATACAGTTTGGTCAGGAGTGGGGTGGACTGCGACATGGCCGAAGCATCCGAAGAATCTGCTGGTTTACGAATTCGATGTGCAGTTTCTGAGAGTTCACAGAGTTTTTTTCACTGTGAGCAGCATTAGTGCTGTAAGACTTTAAGACTTGGCCTGAAGAGCCGCTTAGGCATCCTGTGCAGTTTATGCTGCGGGTGCTGCCCGGTGCGCTTACGCTGCTCTGTACAGACTGTTCTTATTTTGCAGCAGAAGAGCTTTGCAGCACACAGAGCGCCAGGGAACTGTTGACAAAAAGTGCAGCGCGAGCCTTCAACAACAGCCTTGACAGTCCTTTCAATTGGAGCGAGATCTGCTTGGGAAGTTTCTCTCCCTCCTTCTTCTGCAACCAGAAAACGCTGATTCGGTTGACACATGATACACATGTCAAAGTTGAGCCTGCTTCACACTCTTCATTCGTGCCGTGGCCATGTTTCACCCTGAGCATGCGGTGGACCTGGCGTGTGGGCTGAGGCGCGGTAGAAATGAAAGTTCTGAAAGAACCTGACAGAATGTGAGTTAATATGGCAATGCTATGGGAAGTGTATGGGAATGCTATCCTGCTGTCCCTGATATTCCCTGATGTTCGTAGTGAAGCGGTCGGATGCACTTTTACTGTGTTCAGGCAATGGGCGGCTGCGAAAGCTGTGCCAGTGGCCGACGGAAGGAGGTGTCGAGATGGTATCATTGGAGTCGTGTTGGCGGTGAAATGGTGAAACGTTTCTATGGTTTCTTGGAGGTTGAACGCTTGATTGATGATGCGAAGCTGTGTCCTCAGCTTTGAACATGATTTCTGTAGAATTCCTTTGAGATCAGCTTCAGTGTTTCTCTTCCATGTGGATTCTTTGCATTATGTCCTGATGTTTCCTGCCAAGATATCTGACATTGCTGGAAGTCTTTATTTTTTGAGTGTACCTATCCTCCCCATTGGCTGGCCTTGCTGCGAGAGTCTCGCTGGGAACTTTGCATCTCTGACAGGCGGCACGGCGATTGTCGAAACCTCCGAGATGCCATCCAAAGAGTATCTCAGCAGATTTTTTTTCTTTTCCATGTTTCTCGGCAGGATATTTTTATCTGTTATGCTGGTTATTCTTATTGATTTTCGTTGTTTTTGATCCATATTTTTCCATAATTTTTCACACAGTAATTTCTCTTGTTTGAACATGCCAGGCAGAGGCTGAAGGCATGGATGTGCTTGCTGCAAGGCGAACAGAGACGAATTCCGACGGAGATGTCACGTGTTTCTGCCGAGTTCCCGTCTCGAGCTTCGCGGTCTGTGAGGCAGCTCTATGCTGAGATGGCCAAAAACGAGCGCCAGTCGCCGGAGCGTGCGCAGGATGGTGACAATTTCTGCAAGAATTTTATCAAGGGAGGTTTATTTTTGAAACCTATGTATACGTTCTCATGAGATTTTTTTCATTTGCATATATAAGTCTTGAAGAAGTCTTGAAGATGCAAATCTTTTTTTCGTGCCAATCTATTCACACCTCACCTGGAAGAAACCCACAGGAGATGCTTCGCTGGGCTGCCTCCACACAAGATGGCGTCGGAACCTTGGGCCTCGACGATGTGTCCGCGTCATGGTTGCACGGGCGAAGCATGAAAAAGTCTGAGGTGATCCTTCGCCAGGTCATCGAGGAGGCCTGGTTTGCCTGTCAGACTTTCGAGACTTTCAAGATTTTTTTCTTTGAGATCTGCAGGTCGAGACATTGTGTCCGGATTCCTTGTCCTTGGTTCCAGCAAGGAAGCGCTTGCAGGAGTTTCAGGTGGGTCGGGTTGAATGAATTGCCAAACCGTTTGGCCAACGAATTGATCCCAGGAGGAAATCAAGCGGCGAATCAGCCGCACCCAGGCCTGGACCACTCCGTGATAGATCCTGAAGAAGAGCGAAGGATAACACTTTACACGCGCTTGAACTATCTTAAACCATGTTGAAGCTATTGCACGATTGACACTTCGTCTCATTCTTGTCTCGAATTCTTCTTTCAGCTTTTTTCCTGTTGAGAGCTAGACAGACTGCTCTTCCTTTCTGCAAAGAACCAGTCACCAGCCAAGCGCACTCGACTCTGCTGACAGAGTACGGAATGTATGGAATCTGCAGTAGTGATATTCTTTGTGTCCTCATTCTGCAATTCTGGGTGTCAAATCACCTCAGATGCGTGTTCAGGACACTCAGAAGCTGTCGTTTTTCTTGGATCGTGCCAGGCGAGGAAAGGGTAAAGTCTGATGGCTATCATTACATTATATAATTATATATATGAATATGCAAACATGATTTCTTATGAATATAGTATAAAGACTATATAATATATACATACATATCTCTACGTATATATATATATATGTACACTTAGGTAATTCAATGTGCAAGTCCGCAGTGTTACGAACTTGGCTGCAGGGCAGGTCCATTCGACACATCTGTGAGGCAGATGGGCATTCCCTCGGCGGAGCTTGGTGATCACTTCCGCCGACTTGAGGACAGCTTTCCCCTGGCCCTGCACCTTTCAAAGCTTTCAACCATTTTGGGTTTCCATTTTTCAGCATTTTTGAATCGACTTTGTGAAAGTATGAAAGCTGTAAGACCTCAAGGCTTTATTGAAACTTGAAAGTGCAAATCAACGTTTAAGCGTGGGTAGCACATGGGTAACTATTTATATAGGCGCTATGCCAGTCTTTCGCAAGTTGTATACCTCCTATGCTCCCCTTGTTGGCACGAATGCTTGGGAATGGTGGACTATGAATTTACCAGAAGCTTCCTCATCAAGCTTTGTCACGTGTGTTATTTGTTCCGAAGTGGGATCAACGTTTGTAATTGTCATTTAAGTCATTTGTCAGTTGTCACGTTTGCAACGCTGGCAGTTGGGATCCTTTCATTTTTTCCGAAGTGTTGGATCAAACCTTTTTTGGCGTTCCCGCCTGGCGCGAGCTTGGCTGCCGCGCCGCATCCTCAGAGTTTTTGCATTCCGGCCACGTTTTTGTATGTTTTTGTTGGAATCCTTGCATGGAGAATCTTGCAGTTGTCATGCACTCTCCGGAAATCGCTGCGTTGCGGATCAAGGGTGGGTGACCATGGGGGCGGCCAAAAGTGGTCAATGCAGTTGTTAATATCAGTCTTTTACAGCAACGAAGTCTGTCTTTTCCGATTCCTTAAGCTCAAAGAAAGTGTTGGTTATCTTATTTTTCGCTGGAATTTTCGAGCCATGGCGTTGCCGCGAATCGACAATGCATTAGTCTCAGCAAAGGATTTGCGTTGTGTTCTGTTTACAGCTTCGTCGATCTGTCATGATCTATGTTGAATGGCTTCAAGTCGTCTGCACTGAGGGCATGAGGAAGCAGGCCAGGGTGATGTCTTGAATGATTTCACAATCTTTGAGACTTGATGTTTGAACATCACGTCTTGAGAGCTTTCGTTTCCAGGTGTCCTTGCAAGACTTCCGCAAGATGACTGGGCATACTGCCGTGGGTGGTGCGTGCCTGTCACAAGGATTGCTGCCAGGTTGTGAAGAGCCAACTGTCTCAGAGTGGCGTGGAACTCAGAAAGATGCGCGCAACACTTCCTCCTCCAACCGTTGGTGGAACATTCGTTCACAGCACCAGCTGCTGTTTGCAGCTCTCGTAGGAAAACGTGAAAGCAATTGCCGCCACCACCACAACGATGACAAATCAAAAGTAACACAAGCTCTTTAAGCAAGGCAGTACAAAAGGACAAAAAGATGCAACAAGTCCATGATCGATGATAGAAGAATACAAGTACAACCTCACATGTGAAAGGCATGGACCCTGAGAATGAAACTATGCAAAGAAAGCAATGAACATCGTCATTGGTACTAACCGCTTCGGATGCTTCGAGGTCTCCGTTTGCTCTGGGCCATGCGCGCATCGAAACAGTCAAGGCACAATGTTGACATGTTCTCGACCTCGTGAGATGTCGTGAGTGACATGACTTGCTTTCGGGAATTTCGAGGACTTGATTTCCTCCAAGAGCAAGGGCGGCATTGGCGCACCATGGGCAGAGGATCGTGATCGACCAGTTGCTGGCATCGATATAGCAGAAAAAGGCTTGACGACGTGTTCAATCTTGAAGGGCACTCTCTAAGTTCATAAGGTGCAGTTACTCATTTCCTCATTGCCTCATTGCATTACATCTGTTATTTTTTTTTTAACGTTATTCAGTTATTCAACTCTTTCATTTGCCATTCGCTTTCAAAATTGAAACATGATTTTCTTTTGGTCGACTGTTCCAACTCGTTATTTGTTGTTTGTCATGAAATTTTTCCAAACTTGATCAGGTGGTTCCTACTCTTCCTACTCCATGCTGATGGATCATAGGCCGGTAACAAACAAAGGCAACTCCATTAACTCATTAAAGTTTGCTGGTTTTGCTTGTTTGCCTTAAGTTGTCGGGTTTGTGAGGCGCAAGCACGCGAGGTGTCCCAACAGTCCGGGCATCATGTTCGACCAAACGAGGGTCTCTCGGCACCGGCACGGTTTTGCACAGCGAATGGATGGCAAAACGAATGGATGGCACATGATTTCTAGTCTTTTTGGACATTTGAATAGTGAAATCAACGTAGAAATCGACAAAAACATCTCCAAGTCGGCTTTGATCAAACAAGTCTCTTAGGAGTCACGATCCGTCCACTGAATCATCTCCAAGTCGATTTGAGGGACCTCCCATCACTTCCTACGACCATGGCTTTTATCCAGCGGATCTTCGACCTCCCAGGCCCGAGATTTCTGACCATTCCTGGGTTTCTTTTTATTAGGGTCTCCTTATGCTCCTGGCAGATTCCGTTTCGGGGTAGCTGAAGACTTGAGGGGGATAGAGGAATTTGAAAGATTTAAGAGTCGTGGTTTCTGGGATGTTGCATGACGCTTTCATTTCTGTGAGGTATCCCATTTCTTCTACATGGATTTCGCGGGGTGCTTCTGAGCTTCAAAAAACCATGAAGAGCTTGGGGAAAGGTCGCTGAAGTTCGTTAAGTCGCCAAGCGACGAGAGCAACTTCACGAACTTCAACTTCGCAAAGCGAAGGAGCTTTTGACTTTTTCGAACAACTTTCCACAGTTGTTAAGATGTTGCAAAACATGTCGAAACATGAAAAAAGGCTCCTGCCTTCTGGCTTTTCACTGTATCTTTCACAAAATTATCTGAAAGTCAAGTGCACAAAGTCTTGTATTTTGAGTGCAAATCAATTCTTTGATGTGGAAGGCATAACAACAACATGACATGGATTTCTGCTAGAAGTCCGGTCCAGATGTCTGTTTTTTGGTCATTTCGGATTTTCGTTGTCTCTGAGTCCATGCCTGTGGTGTCCGTTGCCGTGGTGTCCGTTGCCTCAGTTATGTCCGTTGCTCCTCGGTCGCGTTGGTTGCGTTGTGAATGTCGGACGATTGAGGAAACAACCACAGTGGCCGAAGCCACCAAAGGTACCTCGCCACAGGACTGCCCTACACTGACACTACCCGGTACTACCCTACTCTTACGGTCCGGTTGAGTGACACTGTTGGTGAAGAGAAAGTGGATAAAATTTCAGAAATCCAAGCACATGTGTGATACTGTCTCAAAAATGTATCATTCCCTGATTCTTTGGGGAACATTCAATCGGAAGACCAAATACGTGACCTTGTCTCAGAATGTCAGGCGAGGTAAGACCGTGTTTTTGTACACCACGGTAAGGGTCTTGGAGGCCCGCACATTGGGCCTCCCAAGACGTCGCGGGCCCAGCTTCGTAGGGCCGTAAAGTAAAATCCCCACGCAGACTGCGGCGGACTGCGCTGGGGTTCTGGCAGCGTGATGCAGGGGGATATACCCAGGGCGTCGCTGGGTTGTTTCATGATCGCGGATGTTGGAGAGAGGTGTCACACGGTGTCGCTGTATAAGATGGCGTTGCGGCATTTTAGAATCCTATCAAATACATCAGATATGAACAAAGAAAAAGAAATAGAGAAACCAATGCAAATAAACAGGTATTTGTAGATTGGGTTTCTCCACATTCCACACATGAGAAAGTCTTCAAAAAGATTGGAGGAAAAACATGATGTTTTTCATGCTCTTTCTGGCCTATGCTGGCATAGTTTTGTTTTTCTTTGGCTACAGCGCGGCAGCTTGGGTTATCAGGTCGAGTGCGATGGCAGCCTCGACTCGTGGTGCGTTGATTGAATTTTACCATTTGTTCTTTCAAGCCGACGACCCGGATTTTTTGAACAGGAATCGATTCCAGAAGAGGCGCATGCGACTGGAGTTTGGTTTGGGGGACAGATTTTGGTTCGAGGTGGATGTGAGCAAAGTTGGTGGCTAGATTTTTGTTATCTCAATTAAGACACTGGGCCTGACTTTCAGGATCCTTGTTCTGTAGACGGACAACTGGGATAAAGGGTTTTGAGGGGAGAACAGAATCGTGTCTTTTTTTCTCCTTCATTTGGCCCTGTGAGGTTGCCGTGCGTTGGCAATGAGCTCTGACCTCCGTGGCAGGTCTGGCTGTCGCCGTCTGTTATCAGCATCTATCAGCTATGATAAAGGTGATGTCAAGTGTAAATTGTCAATCATGCTGGATATGGCAAGACGTACAAGTCTCAAGAAGACTCCCAAGTTCAACCCTGCCTCACAAGTATTCTGCCTGTGCAGGATCACTTCATGCTTTCGGGAGGGCTTCAGCTTCAAGTTCTGCTGCACAAGAGCAAAACGTGGAGGCACGGCAAGGCCTTTTTCCATAGTTTGATGTTTTGACCTAAGATTTTCATCCTTTGATCTTGAGGTGAGCCCCTGTGTTGGGATGCTTGGCATCTAATTCAGGATATTGTCTTTCGAATGTTTTTGGTTCTTAACAGAAATGCCAAGGCGACAGTCTGAGCTAAGGATGATCAATTCACCTACGAATATTGTTGCCAGTTGCCCCTACCACCAACGGCTGGCATCCTTCTTGAGGACATAAGACACACAGTTTGTTCTCGTTTTTTTGTCCCGAAAGTTCCAAAGGGATGAATTTTTGGATGTAAAGAGATCCATGGATAAGTTGCAGGATGTGAATTGCCAACGCACTTCCTCAGTGCCTATGGCTTCTGGAGGCCTCATGCATTAGCCTGCATTGGGAATTGTTTTTTTTTTTCCTTGCACTGCTTGGTGCTGCAGCTTTTGTACTGGAAGCCCATGATGATCCACATGCACCGGCAATGACAGCACTTTTGACATGACGACATCACATTTTTAGATCCGGGGACGCATCAGGAGGCTGTTTGTGCTGAGGAACATCAGAATGATATGAACAGAGTGACGGAGGTGGAAGATATTTGCAATGTATGAATTGTATGAATCTGCCAAGTGAACCTTAAAAGGAAGGTCAGACTTGCATCAAGGCTTTATTGAAAAAACCTCCTGGAAAAATAAGAAAGCAGCTTTGAAACCTGGCCGTGCTCAGGGGGAACTGACTGGCAAGACCTTCGTCAGCAGCTGATAGAGAGCCTGGGACAAGAGTTGTAAGGACTTTTACTATTCCGGGCCTCCAGGGGGAAAACGAAGAGAAAATCTGCAGAACAGGATCATACTGGACCACTGGAATTCATTTGGACACCATTGTGCAGCTTGTGGCCAGATTTCTCCGATAAAGATCAGCTGAGGCTGTCAGATTCCCTGACTCTGGGGCTTTTCAAGCAAAAAACGGGGTGGCAGGCCTGACACTGTGATCGACAAGTCGATCTTGAAAAAAGCTTTAATTTCTGTTGGCCAAATGGACTCCAGACTCCATGCAACTTATGACTTCGCGTCTTCCATGACACTTTCGCGGCTTTGCTCCTTTTCGAATTGGCTCCGAGGACATTGCCTTGACTTCGTTGCGGGGTCTCCGTCAGAGTGGTGGAGGATGCAGCATTGGTCAGCTGTCACTGGTGGTTCAAACCTCAGACCTGTGATCACTGGATTGCTTTGGATCTTTGTGAAGAAATGTTTTGGATTTCCTCTGGGTGTGGTTTCAAGTGTCAGAGTTTTACCCCAAAGACTTTTGACCTTCACATTGTCGAATTGTCGTCTTCAAGATTTGCAGTCAAACGTTTTCGAGGTGGCCCAAGTCCTTCTTTGTATTCTTGCGGGAGATCTCCACGGATGCAAGAAATACTGGGAACACGCAGCACAGGTCAAAATTCCTTGTTGCAAGTGCATATTGAAAACAGCTCTTTGGAGACCAATTTTGATCAGGTACTATGTCAAAGATGCCTTACCTAGTCACCATTTCACCATTTCACCATTCTAGAGCAGTCATTCAGAAGGATGCATTTTTACTTTTTTGTTTCCATAAGTTTTGTCCGAGACCTGTGGCAATAGGCCTTCCAGAATGATGATCTTGATTTAGTGCGCTGGTCTGCTTCGAACTGGCCCTTGACAGATCTACTGAAACATTTGAGTCGGTGGCTTGCCTCTGATGAGACAAAGGGGGTGCATAGTGGCAAGGGTTATTGCAACTGCAACTACGAAAATCGATTTACTTGTGACTTTCAGCTTTGGGAGGGATGTAGTCGAATATTTCAGCTGCCCAGGGCGATGCCTGCTGTTGATATAGCACCCGCATGCAAGCAGGTGTGAGCCGCGGTATGACTTGATATTGGTTTGATTAGGGCTGTGAGCATTGATTTGTGCTTGTACCACAATTTTAATCTGACGGCATAGGCGGAAGGAGACGTTGATTGGACAGAGCCTAAGACAAGCTTCCTGGGAGCCGTTGTTTGAACGAGAGACGAGACAAATTTGTAGATTGTATCCTTAGGCCCCTGGCATATCGCTTGTCACAAGATTTGGCAGACGAAGATCTTTCTAATGCGGTGTGGAGGCGCCACTTTCGATGGGCCATGGGTCACCCAGACGTGCGTTCCATCAGAGTTTGACTCACAAGTAGAACCTGTTTGATAGCAGTGATAGCATCATTACATATCATCACATTATCCATCATTATCCTATAATTCTATTGATGCAGAACATTGCCTTCGATTTGACTTTGTTCTAAAAAAACACCTCATTGTGCAGAATGGCCTCGAAAATGTCAGCTGCGACCTAAATTGAAGAGAATTGAACGGATGGACGGATGGATGTTTGACAAAACGACTGTAGCTCAATTGAGGTCACTATGGAATCCTTGATGGAAAGCAAGTGTCGAACCGGTGCGCAGATGGTTCTCATGCTGAAGCTTGCTTTCTGTTCCTCGGATAGGGAGCATTTTTTATGCATTTGTTATTGCTTTGGCTTTAGCATGTTTCTACTGGTCCAGGCCAAATCGATTTGAGGGCATAAATCTATTTGTTGCTTTGTATGATACTTGTCCGACCGAGGTATGGATATGTCACCTATATGTGTCAAGTCTCAGTCCTACGCGTTGGAAACAATGATGATGCTAGGTTGACAGTTGACACAGTTGACCCGCATTGCTTTTTTGGAGGGGGTGTAAGGTGTTGGTAAGGTGTTGATGTTGGTCTTTTCGACATCACATTTACTTTACTTTTTGTTTCCTCTAACTTTTGCTACCGTCTGGACTCAGGAGGAAAGCGTCTTTGACGGGTGAAGAACTGAAAATCTGGATGGCAGAAGCAGCTGCCTGGAATTTGCCCCATGTCTGATCTATGGATGTCGTGACGTGGTAAGTTTTTGGGACAATTCTTTGCTGAAGATTCGGAAATGGCAGTTTCTCAAAAACACAAGGCACCTGAATTCAATAGTTCAATGGCTTCTCTTTCTTTTACTAGTTACCATTACATTGCGCAGTAGAAATACATAGCTTCTTTGCAGACTCCCCCTTTCTATGAGGCATCGCGATAATCGCCTGTCCCTATTTGTAGAAAGAAGCCCATGGTCCTTGTGCGAGGCTTGACGTGAATGACATGTCCGTGAAGAAATATGTGAGGACGGAGAGAGAACGAGAGAGAGGGAAGAGCAGTTGAGAGACTGATGTCAGTTCACCGTAATGGTACAGTACTGTTGGATGTTTATTTAACCTTCTGAAGAGCACAAGTCCTCAGCAAGACGGAAATTCTCGTTGCTAAATTTGAGTTGCCTTCATCTAAATGTAGAGTGATTCAAGATGATTGAACAATGGCTCCCTTTTCTCCTCCTGTGTTGGTGAACTTGTCAAGCATGGCTCAGAGTGTTGGAAGTTCAAAACAAGCTGGAGCTTGAGTGTTTGCATATCTTGAGCCAAGTTGGCATTTTTTTTGTTGTGTTGCTGCGATTACAAGCGCTGAGCTGCCTTGTGTGGAACTTAGAGCCCCTGAAAGAAATCGGATAAACATCTGTTATTAGCTTCTACTCTTTGATCTTGTGGATGTTGAATGTTGAGAATGTTATAGAATATCATAGAATATCATAGACTGTCGTACATTGGGATAACAGGCTAGAAGAAACGTCAAAGCAAAGATATGGGACTTGAAGTGATGAGCGGCGAGGCATCGTTACAACTTGGGCCTTTCTGTGCAAGAGCTGCAAAAGCTCGGAGTGTTGGGAGATGACAGACTCAGCGGCTGTGTGCTGCCTTCTTTCCCACATCCTCATGGCGATGAAAAGCAACTTGGCAAAGGTTAATTCGAGGATTCGATGATTGACCAAAAAGATGGTAAAACTTGATCTCTTTCCAAAGGATCTCGGTGTTTTGATGTGTAATGCTTTGATGGTTGTTGCCATCTTTCCGCAAAATGACATCTTCCAAAACGAATTTGGAGAGTCATTCGTTGCCATTTGATGTTTACTTCCGGTTGCTCGCCGTTGAGATATTTCTTGTTGGACTTGGAACCTGGCATCTCTGCTGTGGCGCTGAACCGCTGCCGTGCACTATGTGGCCAGGTCTCCAGGCTGGAGTTGATACAAACAACCGGGTGGTAATCCCCCAAGGAAGGTTGGAATCTTTTTGTTTTAAAGATTTATCATGTGGTTGTGTGAAAGAACTAGTTCAAACACCTTCCAATCCTCGATTTTAAGCGTCATGATGGGTCTTTGGAAACAAATTAGCTTTGTGTCACTTTGAGACCAATATTAATCTACAACACACTTATGGTTTCGCTTCGATCCTCCATCCTTTGTTTTACTCGAAGTTCTTTTTCGCTTCGATCAATGGAGGTCCTTTCGCTCCTACGGGGCCTTGCCGAAAACCGAGAAAGGTGGGTTCTGTTGGTGACTTGTGTGTGCACAGTTCTTAGTTGAATTCATAGTGATTTCATTTCAATTTCTTCGAAAACTTTCATCGGTTGCTCATGACTTGTGACTTTTTTGATGAGTCTCGAGCACCTTCAAACAAGTAGACAAAGAAATCGAATCAAGCCAAAAGGAAGAACTCAAAAGGTGTTGTTTGCAAAAGCCATCTTTGCATGATTTGGCATAGGCTTCTGGTTGGTGCACGGTGCATGTGTGAGGAGCTTTGCGGGGCATTCCTTGCGTTTGCAGCCCTGCCAATGGCTGGGTGAGAAATTGCACGTCCCTTGGCATTTCTAGATTCGACACATTACGCAGCCATTCTCGGTACTTCAGTGAGGAATTTGTTTAGAAAAAAGATGCCGGACTGTTTCATGCTTTGAGTGCATGTCTCTGCAGGGCAGCAGAGGTGCCACTCTTTCCTATGCCTAGTCTTGCTGAACGACCAAGCGGAAACTTGGAGGTGGGAATCACATATCAAGGCAGTCAGAACAAGTCAAAATTCGTGTCGTACTGAACGTATTGCCGTATCTTTTTGTGTTCCTGTATGTTTTGGTGAAGTTCGGTTTGTGTTGATGGGACTTCATTCGAGCTTGACTTGTGGTTAGCACCCTTTGGCTGGGTGTAGGGCGCAACGCAAGGGATGTTGGTGCGCACTTCTGGTGTTAGGATGTCTGGTCTTAGATCTAGCCGTCCAGCATTCGGTCCCTTCCTGGGTTACTGGTGGATTTTCCAGTCTATGCTGGGGGACTCGACAAGATTGCTTGCAAGGAGGGGAGTACACCGCTGGTGTCTGATCCCTCCATCCCTCCCCGTTGTTGTTTCCGTGTGTTGGCGCGCTTTTCAACCTTTGAAGTTCCTTTCACAGTTTCTTTTCCATGGAACTTCGAAAAATGCAGTGGAACGAGTAGAGGATCAGCTGCAGACTCAGCAGGTGCTGGACCAAGCCTCTGTACTGGTACCAAATTTAGATGCGAAAGCAGGGAGCCTCAACACTTCCAACAGAAAAGCCAACCTTGAAGTCTTGAAGTGACTGTAGAGATTGTTTGTTGTGTGTTGCTGCAGAATATGTTCATATCCAAAATGTAGTTTGAGGTGCCGGTTTTCGTGACGATGGTCTTTGGAAAAATGACAAGGCTTGTGTTGGGGCAAACTCTCTGGCTCTCGGCTCTTTGTGAAATCTTGTCAGGCATATAGAGCCCTTCTCGAAGCGGATCAGGTGGGCTGGGCGCGGACAGGATGCGCCATTTCGCCCTTCAAGACGACTCAAAAAATTCTGCACAAAAAAGTTGGAAAGTCTTTTCTTCACATGTCCGAATTTGGGGTTGGCAGACATGGCTGTTAGCTGAGCGCATTTGCCAACCTGACATCGAATTCAGGAGTCTGGAGATTCCCAACGTTGTGGTCTTTGCTTTGGATGTGAGATTCTCAATATTCGTCAATTTTCAGTGCATCCTTTGTCTTATTTGTCAAGTCACTGATAGCTTTTTCAATGCTCACGTCCTTCTTAGAAGGTTCTGTAGGTCACCTATGGTCGCCTTGTATCTAAGATTCGGTGAGGTAGTGCTGTAGCTCTTAAAGCAGAAAGCTGGCATTTGTGTAAGCTGCTTTTGGATGCTTTTGGTTCAAGCTTTAGCAATTCACATGTCATACAGAGTCATACATGCTTGCAGCGTTTTCCAAATATGACTGGCTTTAGTGCTAAGCACTTGACGTCTAGCAAAAGAACAAAGTACTTTCAAGAGAAGTAGACCAAAACATTTCAGATCTTACTGATCTTACCTCAAAAAACACACCTTTTGCTGCCTGTGTCCGTTGGTGCCATGATGCGTTCTCTTGCAGCACTGCGCCGCCTGCCAGGTTGATATCAGGGTTTACAGACAGAATGGCAATGCGGATGCGTGTAAGTCACCAGTCGTTCATCGAAGTGCAGAAGTAGTACTTGTCAGTGTAATAACCCAACCAACTATCACCAGTAGCTTGTCAATTGTAGTGTTGTTTTTTAGCAACTGATAGTCTTGGTTGGGTCCCGTTGCGTTGAGTTTCGTTCGATTTTGGAGGCCATGCAGAGCTGAGGCTAGGACTTTCCAACTGACAGCTTCAGTCTTCTTTTCTTGTGGCATGTTCGGAAATGACGCTTGAATTTAATTTGAATGAAAGGTTACAACGGTTACACCTCAATCTTTTCTTGATCTCATCAACTTGCTTTGTACCTTTTTCCTCCTCTTTTTTTGAAATTGCCTTTTTCTTTTGTTTCTCCTACCTTCTTCTGCAGGTGGGCTCAGCAACGATGCTGTGGTGCAGTCACTGGGGCCAAAAAAGGTGTCGAGGGATCTTCAGTTGTCATCTCTAAGATTTGTTACACCTTTCTTTGATCACCTACAAGATCTTGATTTGTTATCATATTTTCATCATGTCACCTTGAAGTTGAAGGATGAAGAGATATGAAGAGATCGTTGTGTTTTGGCCAAGGTCCCAAAGCATCCATCGCTCTTCGAGCTGTCGGAAGATGAGGAGATGCTACGTGACTCTGCCGAACGCTTCGCGAAGGAAATCCTGGCACCTCACGTCCAGGCGGAAAAAATCGCCAGAGAGTTGTTGTCTGAATGAATTTTCCAAACATTTCTGACCACCTTGAGAAAATATTTGGATCCGATTTGAGATCTTTGTCACAATTCAAATCCGGAGAGTAGGAAGTGTCACTTGGAACGGTTGCACTTTTCCAACAGAGTTTCAGTCGTCCAGGCCATGGACCAAAAGGGTGCCATGAACAAAGAGATCGTGGATGCTATGTTTGAGCAAGGCCTCATGGGAATCGAGGCGAGGTGAGGTTCACAAATTGCACAAAGTGCAAATTACTACAACTCTCCAGAAATTCCTATGTTTTTGTTGTTGTGAAAAATGTTGCCAACAAACATGTTGCAACAAGCGTGAATCGGTGAAGGTCCCTGCTGACATGGGTGGTGTAGACCTGGGCTTTACTGCTGCCTGTTTGGCCATTGAAGAAGTGGCCAAAGTCGATCCATCCGTCTCAGCCCTCATGGACCGGGAAATTTTGATGTGTCGTTTTGATCACATTTTTCGAGAGCCAGAGCAGCACCACAGTACATGTAGAAACTGTACAAACTTGGCAGGACATTCACAACACGCTGTTGGTCACCGCATCTTGTCGAAACGCTGTGAGTTTCTTGAGTCTCCATGATACCAAAGGTGGATTTGCTGGATTCGATCTTTAGGCCTTCAAGCGATATGGGAGTCAAGAGCTGCAAGAGCAGTATTTGCCGCGCTTGGCAGCAGGCCTCAAGACAAGTATGGCTTGTTCACGCTACCTGTTCAAGCAATACCTCTGATTCTAGCATTAAAGTTACTACTCATTGATTATACATAAATGAATGTAATATGTATTGATTTTTCCTATGACAAGTCACGAACAGTTGACCGGAGTTTACATGAATTGACATGGATTTTTACATGGATTTTTCAGTTTTGTCTTTACCCAACTTCCGTTTTCTTTCAGATACTGTGGGATCTTTCTGCCTCTCGGAGCCCAACAGTGGATCCGATGCCTTCGCCTTGAAGAGTAAAGCGGTCTGCGGCCAAGAGACGAATACGGAAACCGGTCATACCCCAATTTGGTTGTCATTGTACATATTATGGCCGAATATGGCTATGTCTCTTGTTCAATGTGACTAAATATACTGAGATAAGTGAGATATGATATTCATGGTTCAATGATTTGAAGAATAGTTGATAGTTGAATTATATTTTGCATTCCTCAGCAAAAATGAAGGACCCACTGCCAGAAGCCTATCGAATGTATTGATAATGAGCAGGTGATGATTTGAAGGACTAGAAAAAGGATCGCTTCAACTAATTGCTCTCAGTGCTTTTTCAATAATTTTTTCAATCAATTGAAGGAGGCAACATGGGAATCTGAGTTTCTCCACTTTGTGCTACAATTTTAGCTTATTCCATTCATTCCCTTTATTCCTTGCAGCTTCTTACCCCAACACTGGTAGTCATGGTGCACGCATCCATGTGTGCACGAGGTGCAAGACGGTAGTGATTGGGTGATCGATGGCGGCAAGTGCTGGATCTCCAACAGTTTGGAGGCCGGTGTCTTTGTCGTCTTCGCCAATGCCGATCCCAGCAAAGGACATCGAGGCCCTGACAAAAAAGATAAAAACGATGTTCAAAGGTGTTGAAATCCACAATGGTTGGGCAGTTGTGTCGGAATCTGATTTTTTAGCCGAACAGTTTCGGCTGCAGGCATCACAGCGTTTGTGGTGGACAAGGATAACAAAGGTCTACAGATCGGCAAGAAGGCTGACAAGAGTGATTCGAAAAACATCATGTTCATATATGTTGATGCAATTTTCATTTATTTTCATTCAATTTTCATGTCAGTTTCACTTGGTAGGAGGACAAGTTGGGCATCCGCGCCTCCTCCACTTGTGAGCTGGTGCTCGAGGGCTGCCGTGTGCCAAAGGAGGCCGTGCTCGGTGAGGTGCGGAGGGTGGAGGGTGGTGTCCGTGAGCATGAGAGTGTAGTAGTGTGAGAGCATGGTTGAAAGTTGGAGGCAATGCAACTGATGCAACTGCAGTCCTATTCGCTCATATTTGGTGGATTCCACAACCCAGAGTATGGGAATCGGACTTGTATGCTTTCAATTAGGTCTAGTAAACATTTTGTCATCTTTGGCTGCAACTCTGCAGGTGGGACAGGGCTACAAAATTGCGATTGAGCTGCTGAACGAAGGTCGTATTGGAATCGGCGCACAAATGGTCGGCCTGGCGCAAGGTGCATTCGACTATGCGATGCGCTATATGGTGACCAGGTGGGATGCATACTGTGTATGATAGGTCAAGACTCAAGACTCAAGAGAATGCAATCTATTTCAAAACATCAACTAGAGCTGCAACGCACTTTTTTTTTTCGATACTTTTCGTCTTATGTTTGCACTTTTGGCTTGAAGCAGGAAGCAGTTTGGGCAAAGCATCGCGGATTTCCAGGGCATGCAGCAGCTCGCCGTTTAGAGCTTTCTGTTTAGAAGCTTCAGAAATCCGATTTGATACAAAGTGCTCTCTACTGAATATCGAATGATCTTGAGATTCCAATTTCCATGTTTCGATGACAGCACTTCACCGAGGTTTCAATATGCACGTGCTCGGATGGAGATCGAAGCTGCACGTTTACTGGTTTTGAATGCTGCACGGCTCAAGGAAAGTGGCAAACCTTTCATCCTGGAAGCTGCCATGGCCAAGCTCAAGGCTTCCGAAGTGGCACAAGATGTGTCGTCTCAATGTATCGATTGGCTGGGTGGTGTCGGGTTCACCAGAGAGCTTCTTGGTGAGAATGTCAGATGTGAATAGAGTTAATAGATGTGAATAGATGTACATAGTGAAGAGTGCTATACTACTTTTTTTGATTTTACATACTACTTTTTTTTTCTTAAACGTTTCCATTTGTCTATGTAGTCTCGAGCCTTTTGTGAGATGAGTTTTGGAACCTTTTGTTTAGGTTCTTAGCTGAGAAGTACTACAGAGACGCCAAGATTGGAACGATCTACGAAGGCACCAGCAACATTCAGCTTCAGACCATTGGAAGAGGTGTTCGGTCCTTGTACTCCGAGTGAGCTCTGATCGTCTGAGTTCATGGTTTGAACCGAAATTTCAGAAGTTTGCGTTTGGCAGCTTGACATTGAACCCACCGAAGGGGTGGTGCTGTACAGCGAGAAAAAAGTCCTCTGCTAATGGCTGCTAATATCTATGCGATTTTAGTCGGTTCATCCTAAGTTCACGGTATTCCTTGGAATCCATTGAGTGTTGCACGACATGCTGACGTTGAAGCGTTTGTTACGGT
Source organism: Breviolum minutum Mf 1.05b.01 (assembly GCA_000507305.1). Classification (NCBI taxonomy): domain Eukaryota; class Dinophyceae; order Suessiales; family Symbiodiniaceae; genus Breviolum; species Breviolum minutum. The sequence goes on along the minus strand of DF243147.1, from coordinate 9,527 downwards.
TCGGACATGCGACATGCAGCTTCAATTGACAATGGCACTGGCAGCTAGTCTCTGAAGCCAAGAAAAGCATTCTTTGACCTCTTGGCATCAGAGTTGTTAGGACCCGTTCGTTTGGTTTATTTTCGCCTTTTAGCCATGGCACCTGCGGGTATTTTGCAGCAATGTAGCATGTGCGGATGAGCCGACGCCGGACAGCTGTCGCTGCCCTCGAGCGTTTGCAGCAACGCTGCGCAGTTGAGTGCTCCTGGCGCTTTGAAGAAATCATTCTGTGTCATTTGTCAAAGTTTTACACAACTTTCACATGACTTTTATTTACTTCTATGATGAATTCTGTCTTCATTCTGATGACTTTATGACTGAAGGTGCCAAAACATCACCTGTCAACCCACAGCAGGTCGGAGTTGGAAGAGCTGCAGCAATTGGTCACTGAATCCTTGACGCTGGTAGAATCAAGTGCAATTCTTACCTTCGAAAACTTCGGATCGATCTTTCAAAACAGTGACAGGTCATGCAAGATTGCAGAAACTTGTGACGTGACATCCAAGGTTCCTCCACTGCGAGAGGAATCTTGGAGGCCGAGAAATGTTTTTTTGCTAAGACATTTGCACATCAAGAGATGGATCTTTGAAGAGTCTTTAATCCAAAATGGATTGTTTTTTACAATCTGAAACATGCTGGTGCTTTGATTCCATTGTAGAAGGATGCAACCCTCAAGCTGCGTGTCTTGAGGGCATCACAGCAATGGGCCTCTCCTGTGTGGCACTAGCAGATGAGGTGGGTCATTGGCGAAACAGTGGGCGTAGCTAACATGGCTTCAGGTTCCGTAGTCCCAGTCGTCGGCACGTCTTAATGCAGAGGTGGGTCTCCGCGTGGTGGTGGCGGAGAGTTTGGGCGATGCACTCTGTGCGACGGCCCAGCTGTTTGCTGCAGAAGATGAGGAGTCCTCTACACAGGACCACATGTGGATTGCGGCACTGCTGAAGTGGGTGTCACTTGATGCCTCGTCGTCATATTTTTTGTGTTCTCCATGACCAGGACCGTACGATTGACCGGCTGAAGTTCAATCACAGACATGCAACTGCGAAGCCACCTAGCTGAGAAACTCTTGCGATTCGCACTGTGTTTGTGATAGCGATAGCCTCATCCTCTTTCTCAATGCGAGTTTTTTTTGTGTTTTTTTTGGTGGATCTTGAGAATAGAGCAGTGGAAGAGTGACATGTAGAAGTGATCTTCAAGCTGCACATGTTACCGAGAGGTTTGTAAATCGTAATTTTATTTTCATTCCATCTTTTCTGTGCTTTGGATAATTTGCATGCGTGAAAAGAGTTGCTGATCTCCGAGGTTTTTAGAGCCGCTGGGTGCGGCGATGGATGGCTTGGTGCTCGATATTTCACACAGCTTGGCACGAGCAGAGGCGGAGACATTTGTTCGGACGGGATACCGGTTACAGCTGAATACCATTGGTTTTTCTACTTTGAATCTAGCTGAAAGTATATTGAAGAATCATAAGAAAGGTGGAATACATTCCGTGGGATGTGGCTCACCAGCTTCCAGGTTGAGATGCACCAAGATCCTGAAGCACTCGAAGCTTTCCAAGCAGTCAGAAGTACTTTCCACCATGAAAGTCATGAAAGTCATGAAAGTCATGAAAGTCATGAGCCCGCAGTTTGTGCTCTGCAAAGTTTTCTTCTTCAGCTTTAGGGAGCACGATTAGACGTTGGGCAAGGACCTTCGTGAAAACGAACAGTGCCGTGGTCCCACACGACCTGAGGAAATGCTAAGCCTTCACCATGCACCTGCGGAGAGCGCATCAACAGAAGCAGTGCGGCTTTACCGGGCCAGTCACCCAGGCGTATTTTTTCCCTTTCATTTAGTACAAAGACATCATTCAACATCCACTTTTAAAGTCAAGGTCAATTCAACGTGAGAAAAAATGATGCATACAATATCATGCAATGGTAGAATACACATACGGAAATCTTTGAATACGCAATTTTGGCCCCTGAGTGCGAAAAGAAAATTGTAGAGGAGCGTTTTCTGCGATTCACCAAGGCCTTGACAGCTGTGTGCATGTCCTTTGGAAGCAATCCAGTTTGATGATGTTTCATGTGTCAGTGTGACAGTAGACTCAGTAGACGTGCTGGAAACTGGGATGTGGAACGGTGATGTCTCTCATAGTAGCAGAGGTGGCTCCTGGCCATTGCAGTGCGTGGCATTGGGTACAGCCATTTTTCTGCTGATGCGCTTTGGGACTTTGCAGGAGAGGACTGACTGCGAAGCATGAAGATATAGTAAAAAAACATAGGCATAGCTGAACCTAGAGATAGCAACGCGTGAACTGTTAAGAAGTCTGTTTCAGGTTGTCCACTTTTTGTTTCTAATGTTCCATGTCACCTTTTTTTGCCAAGTTAGCAAGCCTTTGCAAAGCCTTTGCAAGGATGCTTACTCTGCAGTCCTCTTTGCCAAAGGCTGGTTGCCCACTCCTAATTTGCCAGTGAATGGGATGAGATTGAGATCGAATCACTTCTCTTGAAACGGATCTTTCCTCACTTGGTGCATCCCAACAGGTGCCTTGTGCTTTGAGCAATTTGCTGAAGATACGGACGCCTCCTATGCATCTCGTCCTCGAAAGTTACCGGGTGAACCGGGGAACCCAAGAATCATTCTGTATGGTTTAGCAAGCTAATGCAGGCCAGTTGGTTTCTGACATCTAGAGGAAACACATTGGACCGTGAAAGGACCCAAGGATGATTCAATCTACATGCTTTACCACAAAAATATATATGTGAAACATAGTGAAACAACAAAAAAACCCATCACATCACTCATGACATCAGTTGTTTGTTTTGAAGGTTGAAGACCTGCCAGAACTGCGTGATGCCATCATGGGTGCTTTGCTTGGACTATGTAGACATGACATCGCCTTCAGGCGTAATTTCTGGAAATGTGTGTTTTTGTACTCAAGCAACGTGCTTCTGTTTGAATTGCTTGATCTTCACAATGTCTATTACCATATCAAGTTTCTGCATCTGAAGAAAGTCAAGCACATGATTAAGAAAGGCAAGCATGTTGTGTGGTTATTTGCGACAAATCTCACGAGTCTCTTGACGTCCATTGAAGGGATTGCGTGGACCCTGAAGCGAACATCGATATCTCGATTCGCAACGAGCAGCCACCCGGCAACGTTTACCAGAGTCAAGTCTCATGTCATCGAGTCACGCAAAGAATTTGCGCACCTTTTCTTCCGAAAAGCTGTGTTCTACAGGTTAGCGCTGCACCGTGCGACGGTTGCAGCTGCTGCTGCTCGACAACAACTCATGCCATGTCTTTTGGTCCTTCGGCTATAGACAGAGAAGTTGGAATACGAATGAGTCCTTTGAAGTGATTTCGAATCCTTTCAATGAAGTCTTGGTGTGTGCTGCTCTGTTGGGTAGCATCACACTTTTTGACAATCAGGCATTCCCATGGCGCACAGGCCTTATGGGAGACAAGCGCTTGCCTGAACTTGTGAGCTTTTTGCGGGACTGAATTTTTAGGATGACAATGAGAGATGGCAGAGATTTGGAATTCAAGTGTGGAACTTGTTGGAACAATTGATGCCTGGACCACGTGGAGTTTTTCAACGTGAGACTTTCATGCAGACCTCGCGAGGAGACTGTAGACTCAGGGTCTTTCCCTCGATGGAGTGCCCTGGAAGCGTTAGAGAATTCAAGCATCGAGATATCTGTTTTTTATCGCTCTTTTATCACAGGTTTGGCAGAGGTCTTTTGTATCAAATGACTCACACTTTGAGGTGCTTTCCTAAATTCCTTGGGCGAAGATGTCGACGAATGGCGTCGCGAGGTGCGTTGGTTCACCGAGCTGTGGTCGTTGATGGACTTGGCGCCGCCGAAGCGAGGGGTGCTGAAACTTGGCGAAAAAAGGTTGAAAAAAAACACTTGAAAAAAACAAATACCCAAAAAATTCTTTCATTTATTTGTTTCAAAGAAGTACTTCAACTCCAATTTATTTGTTTCAAAAAGATGTTGTTTTGTCAAAGGAGAGACCTGGCTGCCTTAGCTCGGGTGGCACCACCCAATGAGGTTCCAGCTTTGAGTGTGTTGGTTGCGGGGGCAAGATGATTCCAATCTGAAATTTTTAAGACTCGAAAAATCGAATCTCAAAAATTCCATTTCAAGTCCCTGTTGTACCATGCGAATGCGTACCAAGTCTTGTAACATTTTGATCCGAGTTTTTTGATTCGTCAAAAAATGTGGCATTCGACGGGTCTTTCGGACAGGTGGCCTGCCGTGCTTTGTTGCAACGCTGTTTGAGCTCTGCCAGCCACGATGCAGTCGCCTTGGCTTCACTCGTAGCCGTGGCCAATTATGCAGGTGCAGTGACCAGATGTCAATGCTGAAGCAATCTGTGCGTAGTAAATGATCATTTGTAGGTACTAAACCTTGGCAACATTGGTAGGTTGTGACCTCTTGGCCAATTGGATGAACCTTCTGCAAGCCCCAGTGATACAGGTTTTAGATCTTTTTGTTTTTCATGAAGCATCATAGCTCCCATAGCTTCACGCAATCTCCAAACGCGTTTTGAATCAAACTTGACAGGCCTGCAACCTGGAGGAGATGTCACTTGGGTTGCAAGATGCTTCTTTGGCCGAACGAAGATAATTTTTAGCTGCAAGGGGATTCATAACTGCAGGGTTTTTGATTTCTCTTTTAATTTGTTGCAATGATTTTCCACCGCAACTTTCTCTATGATTTGATCTAACTTTCTTGGCACAGATGTGAGTCAATGGAGTCGATGCCAACAGGTGCTGAGTGCGGTGCTCAGCCATTTGGAGGATGCGCAGCGGCAGCAAGTGGCTGAGAAGCTGCGGTCCATGCCACATGCGGAGGCCTTGATATCTGCGTTGAATGACTATAGTGACAGAACTGAAACAGATGCCCAACAGCTAAAAAATCAATTTGTAAAACGTAAAACGTATGTGTCGTTCTTCTCTTTGAAAGCATGATTGAAAAAATGTCGTCCAAAAGATGTGCTCAAAAGTGCAGTCCCAGTCTTGCTGTAGTTTGTAAATGCTCGAGGCTTGGGCAGAGCTACTGGAGGAGCGACTGAAAACCAGGGATGGAGTGATGATGCATGGGTCAGGAACCATCAACAAAAGTTGAGACATTGCCCCACAGTGTCTGTTGAAGAAAGCTCGTTCTTCTGTTGGTATCCCTCCTCCCAGTCAATTGCATAAAGGCTGACAGGATGGTGTGCAATCCACATTACTTCCAGTCTGGATTTTGATCACATTTGGTCGACCATCAAACTCTTCGCTGTCCAGTTTCTTTGGATTTAATGCAGTATAAATCTATATATACTCCAGGTATCTATGATGCCAGGTGAGTTGTAGCCATCTTTATCAACTATATATCCACTCCCGCATACCCACGGATCTATGAAGGTTGCGGGTGAACCGACTCAAGCATTCGGGTTGGTCGAATCAAAGGAAACGCCACCGGAGGTTCTCCCTGCGGAGCTGGAACGGCAGGAGCGCGGTCGTCGAGGGAGAACGGAGAAATGGCAGACCCGCAAGCGGTGAAAGATCGAATTTCGAATTTCATAATGTCATGTTCGGTGGCCTTTCGGATCAGGCCAGACCCACAATCAATGCAGTTTTTTTTGGTCATGCACTTCTGACAGCTCACTTTTTGGTTTTGGAATTTGCAACAACAGCATCAAAAATCAAAAGATCCGATTTCATGAGCTTCAGACAAATTTATATTCATACCTGGAACCCAAATGACCCTTGTATTGGTTGGAAAAGGCCTTGTCTTGGAGGGTTGATCCTCAAAAATAGAGGTCATTTGGGTTCCAGGTATATATTACTGTCTTTCCAAATCAGTGCTGGACGACATCCTGTCTTTCACAATCATTGAATCCGCCATGACCTATGTGCTGCTTGCGCTTCATATTCTGAGTGCCAGTGCTGGCAATCACGCCAAAAAGTGCGTTTTTCCGAACGAACCACGAGTTGCGTATTACTGGGATGAGAACTGCAAGTTGGGGTGCCTTGAAACTTTGAGACTTGTGATCTTTTGTTCACAGAGCGATAATCCGATTGAGGGGATTGATGGGATTGATCGGGGCATGTGCATAAAAATCATCTTCAATGATTTCTGAATTTCAATAAGTTGGATGCAAGTGATGCAAGATCTGAAAATGTCTCGTGGAACCTCGCTGAGGGACTTGGGCTGTTGGGCCGATGGCCTACACGAAGAGTGTCGCTTTTGTGGAACTGCTCCTTATGTCACTGAGTGCTCTGAGGATGCCAAGGCTTTGTTCACTATGAAAAAACATGTCCCAGACATGTCAGTGCGTGCACATAAATGCTGTACTGAGGTGATCAATTGACGCTGTTGCATTGCTCAAGCTGAAAAGGAATGAAGGTAGAAACGTTGATTCTTAGCCTCCTGTCACGCGCAATCCAAGTTGGTCTAAGGCCCATCCCCTTCGAATATCCCAAGGTATCATTGGATCACAGCTGCAACGTGACTTGCGATTGTGACTGCATCTGTGTTCCTTCAGACCGTTGGGTGAGTGGTGCGGTGATTGGCTTCACTGTGGGTCTAGCAGTTGGTGGCTGGATTTGTTTGGTCTGGTGCTGGAAGTATGGCAAGCCCCAGTCCTTACTCAGTCCGAGACGCCGTGGCCGAGGATATATCTACCATCCGTCCGGGCCAGACCCTGGCGTTTTGGTACAGTGATGATGATGTTTGGCATGAGAGGTTTGCGCTGTGGCCAGTGATGACACCGCCTCATCCTACTACCTGGTGGATAGTGACTCCAGGCCTGGACATCTACCCTGAGCAGCTGAACTTAGATGGTGAGCAAGGGCCTGCCAGGATTCGTATCAAAGGTTTGACTTTCAGGTATTGGTCTCGCTTTGGTCAGCCCACTTACCGGTTTGCAGAGGAATTTGCAGATGAGGACCTGAAGGGGTGGATCAAGGAGGCCATGGACGAGGCCAAGAAGGCAAACCAGTGGGACGATGCTAAGATCCCTGCAACGGTCATAAATCGGAAAGGCGAGGAGGTGAGTGCTTCTTGTTGATGATGAGATGGCAGTTGACTATGCCGGCGACTTGAAGGACCGTGTCAGGCCGATTCATGCAGCTCCTGAGGGCTATGTTTGGGTGGCTGAGGAGACGGTTTCTGGCAGGGTCCTTGGTGAAGAGTTGGATGTGACACCTGGTTGCGGCCTCATGATTGACTTTGACATTGGGCTGGTCCAGATTGGTAGCCAATGGATCCGAGGCCGGAAGAAGAAGATAGAGGAGGTGCACAGCTTTGTTGAGGAGTTGCAGAAGCGTTACTCCTCCCGACAACTATCCATATCCCCCTTGGAGCGTGTTCGCGAGTCCGCTGTGAAGAAGGATGAGGATGCAGAGGCCGAGAATGCCGAGGAGGCGGTATCCGAGGATGCCCGTGTGCTGCCTATTGATTATGACGGCCAGGGTGAGAGATACAAGGAGTTCAAAGTGGTCATTCAAGAGTCAGAGGAGTATAGCTTCAAGGATTGGCCAATGGAAGGACCTCTCTGTGCCTTGCATCTCTTGAAACAGATGCATCGTTCAGGTGGGACGCCGAAGGGCTGGCTGCAGACTTGGGCACGGTTCAAGAGCATCCAGGAGAATGACCGGATCATGTTTGAGCTTCGGACCTTGGTAGATTCTTTGGAGATTGGGTGCTGCTATGACCAAGTCAATGTGCCAGCGCTGGCGTCCTTCGAGACGATTGCCCGTCGCGTTATGGCGATAGTTGATGCCTTCAGCGCAGGCAGCTCTGCATCTCCAGATTGGGGTGCTGCAAAAATCATTACCAACTATCGAGGTCCTGAGGATGTGGTCAGTCCCCAACTTCGACAATGGGCAGCTCGCAAAGGCAAGGAGGAAGTGGAGTTGCATGCAGCGAGGACTAAGATCAGAGATGCTCGCAAGCTTGCTACGAGTGAGGAGGCTGGTGCTATTGCAGATGGATCTCTACCTGCAGCAGTCCCACCAAAAGGAGGAAAGAAGGCGAAAGGTCGGGGTCGGGGGTTGACTCCCCCGGCCCAGGAATGAGCTTTTCAAAGGAATGCCTTACCCTTGGTCCGGGGTGGGGCTGGGCACATTCTCAGTCTAGGACCGCTCGTCTTGACCCTTCGAAGAAGCAGAGAGACATCTTTCCTCTACCTGGCGTTCCTGAGGTGCGCCAACTGCATAGCTTGAGCCGTCGTTCCCAACAACGGTTTGATAGGAAGAGGCACATCTATGCTGACGTTCAACAAGCAGTCGAGGGGCTGAATTGGATGAATGGTTTTTCACCGAAATTTGAATTCAGTTCTGATCCAGATCCCATGCAGCAGGAGGTTCTGGACCGGATTATGCATTTATCCCGCGTTGCGGGTTTCAAGGGCAGTGTTCCCTCATTACAACCGGAAGCAGCCCTTCGGGAGCTGCTCCATGGCAGGGAGGAGTATGATGCTTCATCCGTGCCGATCAGTTTGGCTCGCTTCGACATTGAGCGCATCTCCTTACCAAGTTCTTTGGATGGCGTCCCTGACGTTATGGATATTATTCCTGAGGAGGCCCGTCAATTCCTGAAGTCGCCTGAGCAAATGGTGAGAGAAGACACTTCGAATATTGATCTTGTTACACCCTATTGGGATCCTTTGTTGAAGAACAATAGAGGATGCTATAAGGCTTTGATGAAGAAGCTTCACGATATTGGCTATCTTAGGTATACCAGATATCCTGAAGCTAGAGCTGGCATGTTTTTTGTTCACAAGTCTGACAAGAAGAAGATTAGACTGATTGTGGACGCTCGTCCTGCCAACCAGCTTTTCAATAATCCTCCTGGTGTTCATCTTTGCACTTCGGAAGGTTTTGCACGTATGGAGTTGGAGCTGCCATCCAGTGTGGAGCCAGGCAGTCCGGCCTTCGAGGAGCATTTGAAAAGTAGAGGTCTTGTGTTTGGTTTGGCAGATGTCAAAGATTGTTTTCATCGGCTTCGACAACCTGAGTGGCTCTCCAAGTATTTTTGTTGGGATCCTATTCCTGCCTCTTGGGTAAAGGGACTAATTGGCACCATGGTGGACGGTAAGAAAGTAGATAGAGGAGATATGCTTTATCCTATGCCGTCCTCACTTTGTATGGGTTTTAGTTGGTCTCTTTACTTTGCCCAGAAAGCCAATGAGAATCTTATGAGTCGGGTCCCGGTTTTGAAGAATTCCCAGATCATGTCCGATCGAGGTTTTCCAGTTGTTTTTGAACCTGAGAAAGAAAACACGGTTCGGCACTATGTGTATGTGGACAATCTTGGAATTGTGAGTTCAAATAGGGAGTTGGTCCGTGAGGGTCTAGATGAGCTGTCTCCTTATTTTGATGATCAGGGGCTTATTCTACACCCAGAAAAATATATAAAGTGTATTCTCTGGGAAGTGTAGCAGTCAATCAAAATATAACACAAATATTTCATAACATAAAATGTGTAAGGTTAATTATTATT
>DF243146.1:725-44741 GCA_000507305.1 Breviolum minutum Mf 1.05b.01 | reverse complement strand
GTCGTGCCACGAAGGTTCCACTTTTGGCTGTGCCTGATCAACAGATGATGGTTGTTTCTCAGGATGTGAAGGTTGTCAACTCCATTTGTCAAAGGCCTTCTTTAGACCATGAAGATGAGCCCAATCCTACATACTTTGAACAAGGTGAGTGTTTCCTGGGTGTCTTTTTGGGTTTCTTGTTTGTTTCGGTTGTGGTTGTTTTGTGTTTTGCTGTCTTGTTTTTTGTTTGTGTTGGAGACACCTAGGTAGCCAATCAAAACAAAACGTATTGATGACCGTCAGAGCTTCAAGCGCGCGCGGCACAGGCAAAAAAAAAAGGATGATCTCGAGAACCAGGATGCTGCTTTGGAGCTTGAAGACAGTGATGCTCTTGAGTCCATCATTGATGATGCAAACATGAGTGACATCGTTGACAGTCTTTGTCGACCCTACAGCAATCAGGAGCCTGATGTTCTTGTGGATCAACTTTCTTCACTTGATGCATTTGCAGATCAGGTTGAGATTAGTCGCATTGAGGGCTTGGGGGTCTTGCTTCCAGTTTCTTCTCTTCCAGAAGGTGAAGTGAAACGTTTGACCATGCGCTTTGTTCGAACTTGGCGTGATAAGGTGATCAATGATGAACGGAAGTGGCTGAGACGGTCACGATATGTGGCCCGTGAATTTGCATGACTTTCACCGGACAGGCCAGATCTATTTTCACCAGCTTCGAGTAACATCACAAACAGGTTACTCCAGTATGCATACCTCCAGAGGAAGTCGAGTGATCCAATGCAAGTGAGGCTGCACTTGATATAGGAGATGCATTTCTTACAGTTGACCAAGTCCAACCTACGATTGTTTCATGTGAGTTGGCATCAGGTGATACAGAAGTGTATGCACTTGGCAGAGTATTGCCAGGACAACGTGATGGTTCATTGTTGTGGTAAAAATCCCACCAACTTTCTTGCAGAACATTTGCAGATGCAACCTCTTCCTTTGTATCCCTGCCTGTTGAAATCACCAGACTCGAAGTGCTTGATGTTGCTTCACGTGGATGACATTTTAGTCGTTTGTGGCAAGGACTATTTGGAAGACAGCCTTTTGAAGGCATTGAGCGGCAAGTACAAGGTGAGTGCAGAGGTCATGCAGTTTTTGGGTGATTCAGTCACATTTCTCAAGCGTAGACTTGTTTTGGAAGCTTTTGATCAGATGATTATATATCCACACCCAAAAGACTTCACACGTCTCTTCGATTTGGTTGGAGCCAAGAAAACATGGAAGCCAAAGAATGTACCTGCACATTCACAGATTTTGGAATGTTTCGAGACTGCTGAGTTGAGCTCAGATGGAGCAAGCGTATTTAGGAGCGCTGTTGGTATTCTGGTTTACCTTTCTTGTGACATGGTTGAGTGCCAGTGGACAATCAGGCACTTGGCGCAATCCATGAGCAAGCCTACTGAAAAGGCTTGGATTGAACTTCGACACTTGGTTCAGTATTTGCTTGGATGTATGTCCTATGGTCTCCTTATGCATTACAAGAGTGATTATGATGGTTCAGATTTGTCTTTGAAAGTTCTCACAGATTCAGACTGGGCATCAAACAAAGGCACACGTAAGAGTGTTTCTGCTCGTTGCATCATGGCCAAAAATTGTTTGCTGCACAGTGCTCGCAGAAACCAGGGCTTGATCGCCTTATCCTTTCCTGAAGCTGAGACCTCTGCAGGGACCTCGGGAGAATGTGATGGCTTATTTCTCGCCAAGTGTTGGGAATTTCTTCTCGAAGTATCTATCACTCCGAAGTTGCTTATAGATAGCAGTGCTGGCAGATATATCCTTGGTAGATCTGGATGTGGCCGTGTCCGTCATCTTAGCACACCTGTTCTTTGGGTTCAGCAGAAGGTTGAGAAACGAGAGCTTCTTGTTGGGCCAGTTGCATCGTCAGAAAAAGTTGCAGACATAGGCACCAAGAAGTTAGGGGTCGTTACGACGCGCATTTTGATGAACATGCTTGGTGTTTATGACAGTGAGAAGAATGAGTTGGTAGGTCAACATGAAATTTATGAAAAGCATAGCAAGCAAGCTATCAGACTTCTTTCGAAGAAACAAGGATTGAACAGTGTCAAGATGAATCAACTTATTTTGGCATCCTTGTTTGTTCCCACAACCTCGAATGCCTTGAGCCCTGACCTTTGTGACATGGTAGCGGTTGCAGAGCCTAGCATGGCTTCGATCTCTTGGTCCATTTTCGATGGATCCTACACCATTGACGTGCTCTATATGCAGTTGTCCTACATGACTGCCTGTATGGACACGTACTTCCATGGACCTTTTATGCTGGTTGGAACACTGGCAGTCCTATCATTCTGCGTGGGACTTCTCTGCAGATTGGTATTTGGTGGTGAGAATGGGAATTTGATTGGACGAGCTTTTGTGCTGAGTGGCGATTTGGCTATTTGTCTTTCGTCTCCCCTTCTGTACAAGTGGATTGACGTGAGGATCAATTGGCTTCATGGTCAACATCGAAGACTCCTCAAGCTGAAGGACAAACCTGCTATCCGTGATGTGCAGAACAGGATGATAGCCTTGTATGAGTCGAAAAGAGAGCTTGATGGAATCGTCTATGGCTTTTTCACTTCAGAGACAGCCGCAGAGAAGTACAAGAGATATCAGTCATGTGGCATTGAGGAGTGCTCAGACCCCGAGTATTGGCAGCAGATCAATTGCCATAATGGAGGTGATGAACTTCAGCAGATGCAGAGCGCTCGAGAACGAGCCCTTCAAGCAGCCAGAGATGCATGGCACCATGCTGAAGTCAACAGTGACTGGCAACGGATGGAGGAGTGTCAGGCAACAATTGACAGACTCACTCTTCTATAGTATCTATAGACGGTTGTTGCGGGTGAGATTTTCGGGCTTGGATTCTACTGCAGTCATATTTTATTTGCAATATTTTTGATGCCTGGATGGCAACTGCTTTGCTGAGCCTATGCCTGGAGGGCTAAACCGGGGTGAGCTTTCTTGTGAGCCGTGGTTTCAAAAGTTTTGCATGAGTCACATTTGCAATTTGACGTAAGGTTGAAACAGATTGCATTTTGTGATGTCAAACAGAATTTGAATGGTGTGCTGACTTCGTCCACTTTCCTTTGAGATTTGTGACGTGTTGTCAGTTTTTCACTTTAAACCTCGAGAGATAAGAAATGAAGTGCTAGGATGAGCTATATAGCAGCATGGTAGAAGTGTACCATACAGATGTTGTGCATAGCATGTGTACATATCCGTTTGGTCAGTTTAGGCCACAAAGCTGCAAACCAACTTGTGGCTGTTGATCAGCCAGTCATGTCATGACAATGTGACATGTGAAAGACTTGAACTCGTGAGGCGTTCGTTTGGTCCGAGTATAAAACAATCAAAATTCCAACGAGGTCGACAAAGGAAGAAGAGGTTCCTGACTCTTCCCCCAGCGTGGCCACTCGCGTGCCTCATGCTTGCTCTCAACATAGTGTCAGGCAAATGGAGATCCTCCTGCAATGTTACTGTTATGAAACTATTGCGATGTGCAAGGACAGCAGGGTCCGTATGTCAAACGGCTTGCTAAAGACCTGGTGCAATTCTTAGCTTTGTTTTTGGCGGAAAGGGTGGCTGAACTACTCCAAGGTGTATTGGCTTATCCATCCAAGGACTTGGTAGATGCTAGCAATGCTCCCCTGCTCACGCCCAAGTTCTGGGTTCAGGCTATAGAGCAGCTCGCGAACAAGACAAAAAGAGACCAGCAACAGGGCTTGTCAAAGTTCTTTCTTTGCCTTACGATACAAAGGTGAGCATCATACATCAAAGAAAGAAGTCATCCACCACGACCTTTGAGGCTTTACTCGGCAGTACCAGTTGAGTGAACACGTTATATGTGTGGTTTCCTGCCGTTTGGATGCCGCTTGTAGCTGAGGCAGTTCGAGCTCATACAGTCTCATGGATTCGTAATTCCTCGCAGCCAGGCGCAGTTGCCTGCACTGCGGATGAGGACATCCCTGTGCCTGCTAACAGGGAGTTAAGCTTCAGGTTGAAAAGGTAGCATGTGGACAAGAGGGGGCAGTGCCCCATCCTGCATGCGCGGGCCAATGTTGACTGGCTCACATTGAATACTACTTGTGTGACTTAAATGTTCCCGTTGTTGCAAGATGGCATTCTTCGGGACATTTATTCGCAGCGAGCTTCGTTGGCATGGAGCCCGGCCACTGTGGGACGAGTAGTGGTTAGTCTGCTCCTACCTGGCAGCATTGGATCTTATGAATGGCTTATTTTGGTCAGGATGAAACGGCATCTGTGGCCCATGCAAATGACAGCCCAACTTGCTGCTGCGGATATTCCGACAGTGACCTGTATGAGTCGAGAGCGAAGACGCCTAAAGACCCGCTACATCTCGGAGACGATTGACATCAACTGGACATTGCTGGGGAAGAAGATGATGACGTCGCATCCGACAGGTATAGGAGGAACCAACTCTATAACAGGTTCTTTCTAAATATATATGAGGGCACCAACAAGTGGCTGGAGAGACATTATGAGGGGCAGTTTTGGAGGCAAATTCAAATGCTGTGAGTGGGAACAGACAAAGGAGTGGTTTCTCGAGTGGAAAACCTGTCCATTCCCCCCTTTCTTCAGACCTGGCATACAAAGCAACGGGTCTATAGGAAGAAAATTCTGCCGGATGTTCGAGACGATCCGATGGGAGACCTGCCAATTATGAGTCTTTTACAGGAAGGGACTACATGCTGGAGGAGCACATGTGGCAATGAGCCTAGTGTTTCACCTAGTTTTCACCCATATAGACGTACCTGGAAGCTTCCGCGGTGTCTTTTTTGGTTGGGATTGTTTGTGTTTGGTGTTTTGTTTGGTTTTGCTTTGTTCTTGTTTGGTTGCTTGTTGCTTCCTTTTTGAAGCTTCCCAGGTTTTTGCATAATTCCTTGCGTGAAAACTTTTCAACAAGATAAGAGTAGCAATGACCGACAATGCCCAGAGCTCGATCGGCAAAGGCATAAAAAAATGTGAATTTGCTTTAATTCGTTTTTTCTCTGGTCTGGCCACTGAAATTGAACGTTTTTGCTTCGTGAACGCGGCTTTGGTCTCGTCCGTTTCGTGTAGGTTCAGCTGACTGAAGGCCGAACTGCCCGGGACACGCACCCTAGCAGCTACCATCCAAAAAAAAGCAACAGTCATTTCAGGTACATCAGATGCCCCGACCTCCCAGCCATCGCATAAACAAATTTCTGCACAGTCAAAACTCCTTAGTTCTGACCCCTTGCCACCTGTGAAGGGGGAGGGTTTTGAGTGCGGTCCCCCTGAGAATTCCCCCAAGTCTTTGTGATGTTAGCGCTGCCGTTTGGTAGCATCAAGTCCGTTCACGCTTTCTGGAGAGTTGCCCATAGTTTATGGTTCCTGGCAGCTTAGGGGTGAATATTGATGTTTCTATCTTTCATCAAGGTTGGGTCCTTATATTGATAACATGGTTCATTGACAAGATCGTGGAAAAAGGAAGCTGAGCTCTGCCGACGCCTGGAAGCTGAGGGGCCGAATGCAGTTCACCGCGGGACAGTTGTTCGGCAGGGTCGCCAAAACATGTCTTGCAAAAGTGACTAATCATGCATACCGGTCAGGAAGCCATGATGCAACTGTGTCTTTAGTGTCATCTCTGGTCCTGATCGAGAAGTTCCTGTTAGCTCAGAAGCCAAGATTAGTGACCCCAGCCATGTAACAGACATGGGTCGTTTTCACAGATGCAAGCTTTCTGGGTTTGGAGGGGTGCTGGTACCTCCCCATGGGAGACCGGTCAACTTCTTCCTTTGAGCTAGATGGTGATCAGCTCAAACGTCTGAATCCGTCAGGTAAGAAGACTGGATTTCAGTGTGAATTTTTCGCGGTGCTTGTTGCACTAGGTTTGTGGAGTGATAAACTGTCCAGTTGACAGGTGGTCTTCTATGTTGACAATGATGGTGTCAGAGATGCGCTCATCTCATGTACCACGGCTGACCCAGTTGGCAGGGTAATGTTCGCTAAGGTTTTAGAGCTTGAGGGATCTCTTGCAGTATCGGCATGGTTTGCAAGGGTCCCATCTAAGAGTAATATTGCTGACAGTCCATCAGGAGGAGACATTGATGACCTTATCGCAACAAAGGCAAAACATCAGCAAGTAGAACCATTAAAGTTGTTGCAAGCACTGGGGCCTGTTTTGTAAGTGGGGGCGATGTCAGGTCCGGCGTCCCCAATCGAAAAAGGTGCGATTAGCTTGTCTCTTGCCGAGTTGTTTGGATGTGAAACATAAGTATCTTGTGCCGTGCATAAAGGTTTATGTGGGGCAGACAAAAGTGTGAGATGCCGCAACGCTAAGGAGGCTCAGCTAAAATGACAATGACAACATGTTCCTTGCTCATGTTAGTCAAGTGTTTGCATAAGTTTTACTTGTGACAACATATGTCTTTATGTGTCATTACATGTGTCTTGAAAAATTGTGGCGTTCCGAAGTCGTTTCCTCAAAAGATATGCCTAGCCCTAGCCTGAGATGTCAGGCCCGGCGTCCCCAATCGAAAAAGGTGCGATCAGCTTGTCTCTTGCCGAGTGGTTTGGATGTGACACACAAAAGTCAAAATTTTAAAACAAGTCCTGGATCACTGAATGCATTCGAAGCCGGGCAATGAAGTTGCCTTTTCAAGTCACTACAAATCCTTAAAGGTTGAGCTCCCAAAAAATGATCTGAGCTCGAAAACAAAATGTCTTTGAAGTTTGGAAAAAAAGAAGTTGGGATTTCATCCAACTCAAGTCGCATCAACTGGAGTGAAACAAGAGTCATCATCTTTCTCTCAAAGTTGAAGTAAATCATCCAAGTCACCAAGGTCACAAAGTTTTGACGTCCAATCATGAAGTCAACTCACAAACGATGAGGAGGGAACGCACCTAGCAGGAGTTCCAGACACACGAAGTTCGTGTGAAGCAATCAGATGGTGACATCGATAGTGGCCTGAAGTACCAGCATTCAACCCTGAAGTATTCAAACTCCAAGCCTCCCTTAGACCTGGTGCACCATGTTGTCCTTGCACACACATGTAGGAAGGGCGCATGTGTCTTGACAGGTTTTTGCTGTTTGCTTCTTGTGGGTCGCCTTGACCTCTTGGAGTTGGCCCTTTCCATGCCTCCGTTTGGCCAGTGAGCAGCAATGTTTCCTTAAAACATTCTCCACCATGGAAAAACTCTTGGTTTTTTTAAAGAGTGAAGTCTCCTTCCCCAGTATCATCACTCTACTTTCCTTCCCTCCCCCGCTTTTATTGATTGTTATACACGCTTGATTGGGTTGATTTCTTTGTCCTCGCCCCTGCCATACTACTTATCTCAAACTTGGGATCCTACACTGCCTTACCATCTTTCTTTACTCATCCCTCTTCGGATATACCTTGCCATCGGGTTATGTTCCATTCGTTGCCACGCCCGGAAACCCACATGCGTATTCCACCAGGTGTCAGAATTTTTTTTAGTGAAACTGGCCAATGTGGCAAATGTCAGTTCCGTTCCGGACCCTCATGAACCTATGATTGAAAATGTGAGGGTCCGGTCTACTCGGACGAGAGGCATTTGCAAGATGTCACCTTGGAAAATTGGAAAAGATGGCCCGCGTGGAGCCGAGGATTGTGGCCTTCAAAGTTGTCGCCTTGTCTTTGTCCACACCAAGATTTGCTTCATGATGCCGGAAATATTGTCTTGGTGTCACGGCCATATTTGTTTCGTCCGGTTCTGTGTGCACTGCAAATTTCAAGGATGCGTTGGTAAATCTGCTGTTTAACTTTGAGGTCATTCCACCAACGTGCACCGTGGTGAAGCCATGTGACCTTGAAAAATTGACATCGAATCCATGCAAACCTACATGGTTTTTGTCCGTAATTCTGTTGTTCCGAAGCGTTGGGGTTCAAAGAGGTGGAATAGGTAATGTGCAACATATTTTTTTTTCTTCTCCATATTTTTAGATGATGGATTTCTGGTGGTTTTTCATGTGTCATGGAAGAAATCACACGTTGGCGGATTACTTTTGATCTCGCCATGGTCGCCATGACATCGGCAAGAGAGGTTTGGAAACGGGGTCATGTTGAGACCGGTGAATTGGAAATTAAGTAAGCATCTAGTGCATCAGTTTTTGACGTTTCGTCTTCAAAGTTGTATTTTTTTCAAAAATGCGAGATGCCAATCCCTTTTTCTAGATATTTCTGATTCACGTTTCAGTTTCAAGGGCATGGACGCCATGGTCGATGTGTTTTTGCTGGATTTTGTGTTTTTGGTGCCATGCCAGGCTGGTCCTCTAGACCTCAAACACCTTCATTTCACTGATCAAACAGGACACTGATCATTCTAGAAGTTGATTCGATTTCTTCAACTCAGTTGGATTATGCTGTTGTTTGAAGGACTTGTTGTTCAGATGCTTATGCAACGCTTGCAGTTGCGTGGCAACAACCTCAGGGTTTGATGATTTTGATGCTTTGCTTTGACGGTGGAGAGTTGTGGCATTGAGGTGGACATTTGGCTTGAAATTTGTCGAAGCGGGCTGTGCCTTGGCAGAAATTCTGTGAAAAAATCACTGCCAGATTGTGAAAACACTGCCAGGTTGTGAACCAAACTTTAGACTTTAAGACTTTCCAGGAACCATGACATGGTTGTGGCTGCCAAAGCTGGCTTGGAAACTTTGGTGGCACTTGGATTTCACCCACCAAAATTCAATCGAAGTGGAGAGAAATGCAAAACATACAGATGGAGATTGGAGTTGTGGTTCCTTGCAATTCATTGAAATTTGTAATTTGCGTTGATTTTTTTGTAAAATTCTATCTAATTTTCGTCGTCATGGGATTGTGATCTGTGTAACTCAGGATGCGGTGGTGAAGGATGTGGTGCTTTGGAAGAAATGTTTGGCGAATGTCATCAATTTCTCACCGTTGCTGTCATCTTTTTGCTTAAAGAGAAGCATCGAGTTGTCTCCATTGCATCCAAGGTTCGTGGGGTGACTTTGCAGGCCTAACGTGAACGAAGTCGTGGAGTTTCGGATATCTCTCTTTTTTTTTAAAGCACTCACGGGTTGTGGAGTACGCAGTAAGTTCACATACAGTTGCATGTGCGTGTCATGTTCCTTGCATCCTTGCAGGGCTGATTACATGTGTTCGTCACATCTATCCTCTCAGTTCTTCAAGGCCTTCTGTCCTTCTGCCTCCAAGCTCATTTCTTCTTCATATCACGCCCTCAGAAACAAACATATTCCTCTCTTGTGTCTCCAAGCTGAGCCTCGCTCGTAGTTTCACAGGTTCATGTCTTGTGTCCTGTCGTCTTTGAAGTCTAAGGAAGTCTTGATGCAGCCTCACTTGATCTTCAGCCAACCTCAACCTTTGACTTGGTTCAATTTCAACTCTATGAAAGTTGTCCTGGTGTACCTCGTGCCACTGGATCATAGGACTCCCAAGGAACATTTTTCCCACACATTCATGTGGGTATAGACCGAAGTCGTTGATCCATCGTAGTTGTGGAGATGCAAGCTATTTTCCCCACTTCCCTAAGTTTCCTCTCACATCCTCTCCACTTTCTTGCTCTCCAGTTTCGATGTGACCCATAAGATTCATCAGTACCTTTTGATGATCTTTCTGTTTTGAACTTTGATAAACTTTGATGAACTTGGATTGACTTTATCAATCAGTGTCCTGTTATCCCCCTTCGAGTTTCCCCTACAGACTTCAGACCTCAAGGCCCAAAAACCACACCTTTTTGCTACCATTTTGTAAAAAAAGTTAGGCAGTTGGGTAGAGGCATTTTGTAGTGTTTTTTTTAAAAAGGGAATTCTACCAACGGGTTTTCCCGGATCATTCCCGGATCATTCTGTTTATGGTATGCCTGTAATTGCCTGTAGTTTGATGACAAGACCATGGATACCCAAAAACAGCTACAGAATTTCATTGCCGAAAAAGCTTGGTTTGGATCATCTGGATCATTTGGATCATTGTCCAATGCCATCTTCATCTTTTTCAAACTGATTCCTGGAACAATGACCTCTGCATCTCGGAAGAGAACCTTGTTTGACTCCTGACTCCTCTTTGTTTTGTGTTTCCTCCCCCAGGTTTGGCAACAAAGTAGAAAGCAAATTGTCATCTTTGTCAGTGTCCATGTTAGTGTTCTCAGCTTCAGGTCCGAAAACTTTTGCAGCCTGAGGATGCAAGGAAATCACATCTTTAAGTTTGTCCATTGCATCTGTTGCTTCAGGTTCAGGTGGTTCAGGCACTTGAGGAGGCACAATCCTGTTTTCACCATCCGTTGTTTTGGTTTCCTTGTCATTTTTTCTTTCTTCACTGATGCACCGACTGACTCTTTCATGGTTGGTGCATCCATTGGCACATCTGAAGATGTTGAAGGATCATTTTTTTCTTTCTTGATTTTTGCAGTAGGTGACTGCATTTCTTTGTCATTTTTCTCTGCTGTGTTTTGCATATTTCTCTCTATATATCTGCTTTCAATGCTGTCCTACAATCTTTTTTCACAATGGCGCCCTTGATCTGATCTTTCCTGAATGATGCCTTAATTGTTATTTTCGAAGCTTTAGCTATGTTCTTCACCTCGTAGACCTTCAACTTGTGCAACTCTTCCAACTTGTGCAACTCTTCCCACTTCTCATCTCTGAGCTTTGCTAGGAATGAGACTTCATCCAATGTGTCAGCGAGTTGTTGTTGTTGTTGAAATCCTTACCGAAAATCAAACGACAGTGATGGCGTTGGGTGATGAATGACTACCCTAACATAGCCTCCATTAGTGCCATTACATCTTTTTTGTGGGATGCCAACTTCAGGAAACATGAAATGATGCACTGCATTTTTCAACACAACTAACATAGCCTATTAAAATCATTTTCTAAGGGTCAGTTCTATATCCCTTTTCTCAAAGGCACAACTTACCGTAGCATTTTGCCAGGTTCCTTTTCATAGCATGGTGACTTCGAAGAAAGGCCCATAATTGGGGACCACTTTTCTCTCTCCCCCCTTGGCGGATTGGTACTCACCCCAAACCTTCTCTGACAACTTGGCTTGCCATGCCAAATGGTCTTCCAAATCTTCAGCATTCTCAATGAGTTTGGGTTCCGTCTTTTTGGTTCCCTCGTCTGACTTTTCGGGGGTGACTCTGGCAATGGTTTCTCTCCACGAAGCAGCTCCCACTCCTCAACAAAGAAATTACTACCCAGCTAAAACCATTAGAACCTTTAACATGGACCCTTGCAAATAAAGAAGAGGACAACCGCTGTAAATTAATTTAGATTCCCAGGTCAAGATCCCACAGCTCGATTGAAATACAAAGGGCCATGTTAGTAAACCAAATTAAAACCTCATGTTCTTTTGAAGCAGTCTCCTTGGAAATCAACGAAAATTGAAATTGAGGGAAGTCAAAAAAAGGCCAGCCTGACCAAATTGTAGTGGAGTGAAAATTGCAAGGAATCAAAAAAGACGAGACGCACCAAATTGTATTCATTGGAAGTCTAATCGGGAAAACCCGATGTGTTCCTGATCGGGCATTTTTGCTACCAAATTGCATAATCTTAAGGTTGGACATGCCATTTTGTATCAATACAAGTTTCCATTTTGTAGTGAATTGACGTCAGAAATGTAATTTGTATGAAATGGACGTTGGGTCCCCCGAATTGTATCTACTAAATGAATTTCCCAAGGTTACCCTGATATTTGAAGGGGATGTCCTGTTTGTGTTTGTGTTTTAGTACTCCCTCACTGGTTGTTGGGCATTTCAACTCTCCTCCTTCCAACTCACTCCTCCCTTGAGTCACTGAACGACGGACGTTCTCCGGTGGGACTCCGGGACGGTGGGAGATGTTTTCTGTTTGACGACTGCTAAGCAAGGCGGCCTGGTTTTCCACACTCTTCAGAGCAGAAGGCCAGATGGATGGAATGATGGAATGCAGATTAATGTCAAAATTGAAAAAACAGATAAAATTTGAAACAGATTGAGTTTGATTGATTTTGATTTCACAAACAGATCGCAATTATTTTTTTTTCAAAAAAGCTGTAGAACGAGAGATTTCTCAACCTTTTTTTCAACTTTTCAACTTGATCCAACCGTCATCCGTTCATCCGTCAGTCACCCATTTAAGATTTCATGTTTTCACGTCTTTCACGTCTTTCACGTTTCACGTCTCCTCTTCGCTCCACGAAGTCTTTGGGAGGTTCATTGCAGGCTGTCGCGTGTCCCATCCCGGGTGTCGTGACTTGAGCCAGAGCCGCCGGAGCCACCATTGATGGGTTCAAAGGTGCCATGTTATGATGTTTCATGATATTTCAATTGTTTTCGACCGTTTTTTGACATGAACATATAGATATTTTCGACATTGTTCCAGAAATTGCAGGAAAGTCAACAGAAGTTCAACAGGAATTCTTTCAGGAATTCGTTACAAAGTTAGACTGTAAAGCTTTTGGACTTCGAGAAGTTCTTCGAAAAAAACGCTTAGGACTTGGTTCAACATACATACGCAGCGATGGCTTACTGCAACAAAACAGTCCCAGCTGTCCAGGTTGATACGCTGACGATCAGACGAATCTGCACGGGGGTATTCTGTGGTGGCCGACATCTTCGTCAAGGCCATGTCAATGATTGAAAAAGCTGATTTGACACTTTGAGTATTTGAATCTTTTTCTTCTTGGGACTGCTCATCAGAGTATTTGGCGCCTTGATGGCAGGTACTTGTTTCTCAAGCTGCAGGAAAAGCAGACAAACTTGACTAAAGCACCTTTCATGGTAGACAGAGATGACCAGCCAATTCTGACCGCTGCATCTTTGGGATGTCTACCTTCGCAGCATCATTTTCACCTATCATTGGCTCCTGTATGCATCGTCACTCTGCACAAGTGGTCCTCATTACAAGTTGCAGCCTTAGAGTTTCAGTAGTCTTTAAGGATCTTCAATGCACATTTCATTGATTTCATTGTCATGTCACTTATGTCCTGAAGCTTTTGTAGAAATGATGGAAACGATGGAAATGATCAGAAGACTGCCAGCCTTTGCAATGCCACGATTTAACTACTGTGTGTGGTTGGCAGAGCTCTACAGAGGCTCTACAGAATCGCAGACATTACTGCGCAGCCAGTTTTCAAAGCCGTGCCATACACGGATTTGGAGGTCGGAGACATGTTTTAGGTTTGTTCAGAAGTTGAGGACTGACAAAATGGAAGTTGATATTGAGAAAAGAGCGATGTGATGCTTGCACATGCACTCACCCTGGAGGTGTGATCGATCAGCCAACCTGAAAAGGATCAAGACTATGATTATTATCTTTGGCAGTCTTGCAGTGACGGATGTGACAGTTCCTCGAAACCAAGGGTGAGAGCTGGGCCGCAGAGCTCAAGAGAAGATGTGCTTGACTGTGCTTGTGGTTTGCTCGGATCTAGTTGAGTCTTCCCCTTGTCAAACCACTTTGTGAGAAACTCATTGTCCTTGCGAGGCTGACACTGCTAGGCGACAAGTGCACCCAATCGATCAAATCAAGACAAAGATGTGCCTGCGCTTATGTTTTCACACATGCTTTTATCAGCTGAATAGGCTATAGTCTATGTTCCTAGTGCAATCTCTTTGCTTGAGACTTGCTCAATTGCTTTATGCAAAATGACTTCTGTCAACTGAGGAGATTGGCAAGATCATTCCTCCGAGGGCCTAGTCCCATTGGCCTATGCACATTGGCTTCTCTTCAATGATAGGGACGACAAACTGCTGGGCCCTGCTCGGTAACATTAAGATTTCTGATGGGCACGGGGGTATTCTGTGGTGGCCGACATCTTCGTCAAGGCCATGTCAATGATTGAAAAAGCTGATTTGACACTTTGAGTATTTGAATCTTTTTCTTCTTGGGACTGGTCATCAGAGTATTTGGCGCCTTGATGGCAGGTACTTGTTTCTCAAGCTGCAGGAAGAGCAGACAAACTTGACTAAAGCACCTTTCATGGTAGACAGAGATGACCAACCAATTCTGACCGCTGCATCTGTGGGATGTCTACCTTCGCGGCATCATTTTCACCTATCATTGGCTCCTGTATGCATCGTCACTCTGCACAAGTGGTCCTCATTACAAGTTGCAGCCTTAGAGTTTCAGTAGTCTTTAAGGATCTTCAATGCACATTTCATTGATTTCATTGTCATGTCAGTTGTGTCCTGAAGCTTTTGTAGAAATGATGGAAACGATGGAAATGATCAGAAGACTGCCAGCCTTTGCAATGCCACGATTTAACTACTGTGTGTGGTTGGCAGAGCTCTACAGAGGCTCTACAGAATCGCAGACATTACTGCGCAGCCAGTTTTCAAAGCCGTGCCATACACGGATTTGGAGGTCGGAGACATGTTTTAGGTTTGTTCAGAAGTTGAGGACTGACAAAATGGAAGTTGATATTGAGAAAAGAGCGATGTGATGCTTGCACATGCACTCACCCTGGAGGTGTGATCGATCAGCCAACCTGAAAAGGATCAAGACTATGATTATTATCTTTGGCAGTCTTGCAGTGACGGATGTGACAGTTCCTCGAAACCAAGGGTGAGAGCTGGGCCGCAGAGCTCAAGAGAAGATGTGCTTGACTGTGCTTGTGGTTTGCTCGGATCTAGTTGAGTCTTCCCCTTGTCAAACCACTTTGTGAGAAACTCATTGTCCTTGCGAGGCTGACACTGCTAGGCGACAAGTGCACCCAATCGATCAAATCAAGACAAAGATGTGCCTGCGCCTGCGCTTATGTTTTCACACATGCTTTTATCAGCTGAATAGGCTATAGTGATATCTATGATCCTAGTGCAATCTCTTTGCTTGATCCTTTTTAAATAGAAAGCCTTTGTGCATACAAAATAGGCAAAATGGGGCTATATTTTATTAAAAAAAAGGGGTATATTAGTAAAATAAGATGGTGAAAAACAGATCAAAATATCGCCTGTACTTTCAATTCTATAAATGAATCACCTTTCTATTTCATAAAGCCAGAAAGTGTTAGAGGGAACATGTTGGATTAGTTGGATTCCGCCTTTATAAAAATTGGTTTGGTTGGATCCCATCACCATTCCTCCATTGGAGTTGCTTCGAGCCCAGCCCCTGCAACCCAAATCCCAGCCGAAAACCTCCACAGGGAAGAATAGATGAATCATTTCTTATGAAATAGGCGATTCTTCGGTTTTGGGGTGAACGTTTTCTGATATTTTCATTTTCGGAAGAATTTGTTTTTTTTATAAAAAAAGTCGATTCTTGAAATGCCTGTTAAAATGGACCCCTGTTGATGCATTTTTGCATCCCTGTTGAAGACCCATGTTGATATTGCTAGGGTTTAGTGGTCAGTCAATACATTTTTATGATAGCTCTTCCCAGATCTCTATTTTGTAAAAATCCAGCATTGATGGGCGGTATGGGCCTCAGACACCTCCATGGACCCTTGTCAGGTTGTGCCTTCTATTTTATAAAAAAACCCTGTTTTCTATTTTGTAGTGAAAATATCCCCTTAACGTCTATTTCATAAATATGTTTTTTGATAGTAGAGGGACAACCTAAATTGAACAAGTAAGGGGGNTCTACAGAGGCTCTACAGAATCGCAGACATTACTGCGCAGCCAGTTTTCAAAGCCGTGCCATACACGGATTTGGAGGTCGGAGACATGTTTTAGGTTTGTTCAGAAGTTGAGGACTGACAAAATGGAAGTTGATATTGAGAAAAGAGCGATGTGATGCTTGCACATGCACTCACCCTGGAGGTGTGATCGATCAGCCAACCTGAAAAGGATCAAGACTATGATTATTATCTTTGGCAGTCTTGCAGTGACGGATGTGACAGTTCCTCGAAACCAAGGGTGAGAGCTGGGCCGCAGAGCTCAAGAGAAGATGTGCTTGACTGTGCTTGTGGTTTGCTCGGATCTAGTTGAGTCTTCCCCTTGTCAAACCACTTTGTGAGAAACTCATTGTCCTTGCGAGGCTGACACTGCTAGGCGACAAGTGCACCCAATCGATCAAATCAAGACAAAGATGTGCCTGCGCTTATGTTTTCACACATGCTTTTATCAGCTGAATAGGCTATAGTCTATGTTCCTAGTGCAATCTCTTTGCTTGAGACTTGCTCAATTGCTTTATGCAAAATGACTTCTGTCAACTGAGGAGATTGGCAAGATCATTCCTCCGAGGGCCTAGTCCCATTGGCCTATGCACATTGGCTTCTCTTCAATGATAGGGACGACAAACTGCTGGGCCCTGCTCGGTAACATTAAGATTTCTGATGGGCACGGGGGTATTCTGTGGTGGCCGACATCTTCGTCAAGGCCATGTCAATGATTGAAAAAGCTGATTTGACACTTTGAGTATTTGAATCTTTTTCTTCTTGGGACTGGTCATCAGAGTATTTGGCACCTTGATGGCAGGTACTTGTTTCTCAAGCTGCAGGAAGAGCAGACAAACTTGACTAAAGCACCTTTCATGGTAGACAGAGATGACCAACCAATTCTGACCGCTGCATCTTTGGGATGTCTACCTTCGCGGCATCATTTTCACCTATCATTGGCTCCTGTATGCATCGTCACTCTGCACCAGTGGTCCTCATTACAAGTTGCAGCCTTAGAGTTTCAGTAGTCCTTAAGGATCTTCAATGCACATTTCATTGATTTCATTGTCATGTCAGTTGTGTCCTGAAGCTTTTGTAGAAATGATGGAAACGATGGAAATGATCAGAAGATTGTCTACTGTGTGTGGTTGGCAGAGGCTCTAGAGCGATCTCAAGCAGCTGTAAAGGTTGAAGTCGGGCATGTAACGTGCCTTGGTGTTCACTTGTGGTTACTGGAAGCAGCGCATCTCTCGTTTGGTTGTTGTGAATGGTGTTGTGAATCTACCCTGCTAGGTTTCCGCTTCTACCTGCACTACCTTTCTACGGAACCAGGACTTCGGTGAGAAAGGTTGGCAGCTAGAAGCTTCATTGTCCGATGCTTGTGGCTGTATCTTTGCCATGGCTGATTTGTATGTCGATCTGTTGATCTGTTTCAAAGCCGCAAAGGCACCAAGGCAGGCACCAAGGCACAAAAACTTACAAAAACTTACAAAATTCAAAAAAAACGCACAAAGCTGAAGAGTGAAAAAAGTGAAAAAGTGAAGTTCACATACAGCTACGACAAAGATGCGAACAAGATAAATCCACAGCATTTCCACCACATTTCCACAAGATTTTCTTCCTCGTTAAGCGCTGCACGTTTTCGACCGACGAAGTGTGTCACTTCGAGAAGTTTGTCGAGTTAGATGCGGTGGAGAAGTTGAACCGTAGATTCTTCGTCTCGCTCGAGGCACGGAGGTCACGAAGGCAAAAAAGCCCGTTTTGTTTCAATGCACGTTGCGCAACGTCAACACGTCACGTGTCTTCAGACATCGGAGCCTCGTCGTTGCCTCGGTTTCTCCGTTTTTCGTTTTTTCGTCTCGGCAAGTGACGTGACGCCTTCGTCGCCGAAGACTTGGGTGAAGTGACGAGAAGTGACGAGAAATGACGAGAAGTTGAAAACTTTGAAGACTTTGAAGATTTCTCACTTTTCCATCGACGAGGACCACGGCATTTTCTTCGTTTGTCGTGTTTTTCGAGGCAAAACTGCAAAACTTGACACTGCGTCAGTCAAGTCCGTGGAGTCCGTGAGAGTCCGTGAGAGTGGACCAGTTGGTCCAACGGTTTGGTCCCACCTTTCATGAGCAAAAAGTGTGGAATCCCTCAGAAACGTCCTGCTTTCCCTGCTTTCCCTGCTTTCCAGTGGCTTGGGGCATGAGTTCACATTGGGGTTCAAATTCTCAAAATCCATCATGAACATCATAAGAAAGCATACATGGACCATCCCAATCTATGCATATCTATGCAGATTTATGCAATGCAGTGCTGCAGAGATGAAGAAGATTGCTGGTGCACATCACTTTCATCAAATTCCAGACAACCCTTGATCCTTCATATCATTGATATCCTTGATACAAGTTTGACCATGGACTGAACCAAAATGAAGTCTGCAAAAATGTGGTTCATCAAAGTTTCTCAAAAAGGTCTTTTTAAAACTAACATTCCTAAAACATTCCCAAAGCATTCCTAGCACTTTTCCTGTTCCAAAGGCCTAACATCACCAACGGTGGCAAACTTGGAGGCAGCAAGCTCGATGAACGATGTAGCTGTCGCTGAACGCCAGTGTAGAGGTAGCTTTTTCTGTTTCATGTCCAATGTCCAAGTCAGTCGTTTCACGGCCAACGTGAAAGGACAAACTGGTGCATGAGTTTCTGACACAGCTCACAACATACTTCGACATCCAAGTCTTAAACCTGTCATGTAAACAATTTCAATGTCACAAGGTAGCGTTTGTTTATTCTTCAGTCTCCAAATGCTACAGAAATGGCTGTGTGGTCACATGATACGACCACAACTTTGGAACTTGTGGTGCAACTGATGCCGTTCGTGGAAGTTTCACAGGTTTGCACCAGGTTTCTCCGTCGTGTGCTGCACCAACCATGGCGCAGAGTGACGGAGTGACGCACAAAAAGTCAGGACATTTGATCACAGAAAGATCGGAGACATGCAGCGGAAGCATCGATAAGCCCACTTGGCCCACCTGGCCGTTACCATGTTTGATCATCAGTTGGCACAACTGCAGAAAGGCTGTAGGTACTTTGGATGTGAATAAGACAGATGCGAAGGCACTGATGTTTTCAGTCTCCATACTTAGCAGTCTTGCATCTTAAAGTCTTCAGTCTCGTGCAAGACGCAATTGACCAAGTGGTATGGCCTGGTTTGTTTGTTTATGGAGGATGGGTTCATATCAAGGTACAACAAACAAACTTAACAAACTTAGCTGCCTTTTCATGTTCGCACATTCCGGGTGCTCCCCACGACGATGTTTGTGTTTCGACAGACATCCTGGAGATTTGGAATCTTCGAGACTGGCCACCGACCTTATCACCCAAGATGGAGCACCAAAAATATCAAGAATACGAAAAATACGAAAAACAAACTTGTAGAAAAGTGCAAAAAGTGCTTCATTTGAACTTGCTGAACTTGCATAAAATTCCTTCATTTTGTGTCCAAAGATCTTGTTCCATTCGAGTTTAGCATACCAGGTACGTTACACAGTAGGTCGTTGGCCTCGTTGATGGCCAAGACGAGGAGATAGACCGGAGATGGAGGAAGTTCCAATCGCAGAAGTTGTCAAAACAGTAAAGCAGAACAGCAGATCACAAAGGGTCAAAAGTGTTAGAAGTGTTAGACTTCAAGAGACTGACAGAAGCAAAGGCTTTTGTGTAGGAAAGTGGGTCACTGACAAAATCCAAAGACTTTTCATCCGACTTGTGGAATCACTTCATTTGCTTCTTTCAGGATGTGTCATTTGTCGAAAATTTCAAATTTGGACGCCAAAAAAGTGAGTTCAACACCGAGAGCTTTGGGGTCGGGATTTCGTTTCGTGGTTTTCGTTGCTTCTTCGAGATTTCGAAGTCCACAACGGGCTTGTCGACGAATTTGAGATGGGTCCAGTGTGAAGGAAGACCACGGATTCATTTGTCACTGAAGTTTGCAACCAAACAGATCTTGCGGCCAAAATTGAGAAACAGATGTGTGACACAGTGACAGGTCCAAAGGTGTGTAGAACAGTTGGGTCAGAGAGAAACTTAAGCCTCAGGTCCTCAGGTCCTCAGGTCCTAGCTGTGGAGAGAAGCTTCAATGGAGCCAGTCATTTCTCATAAGACACGATTCCTCTGTGGCCTCGCAAGGAATGTGAAATGTAAAATCTTGCAAACTGTTTTGCTGATGCGAGTTTATGTGAGACTTGACATTTTTAGTCTGACAGACCATTGGTAGCTTTGCCGATTTTGCCTCTTAAAGCTTGGAAGACGCGACTGGACCGGGTGCTAAGCAAGTGTACCAGGGTACCAGGCTACAACTAACAGACATGCCAACTGTTGCCCAAGTTGACGATGTTTTCTTTTCGGATGACAGCATCGTAGAGGTTTGAACGTTTGGAAAGTTTTTTTAACCCAAAAACATGGAACATGATGCTGCAGTAATGCTTCCAATGCTTCCGCAATGCCCATCTTGCCACTTTTTGTGGCAAGTTCGTCAGATGGACACATTTCGAAAGCCAAGGCTTTCAGCAAAGAAGGGAAGTGCGCAGCAAAGTGGTAGTGCTTTCAGTGCTTTCAGCTGAGATCTAAAAACATCAAGGTGAGGAAATTGTGGTTGCTGAAAGGTCCACCAAATTCAGTCATTCGAAAAAGTCGCCAAAAGTATAGACTTTGAACTTTTTTCATACACATTCATGAAAACGTGTTTTAACTGTTCAAACGGTGTATTGAACTGCATCATGTAGGGAACACTTGGAATACTTGGAAAGGCCCAGATGAGATGAGAGATCGAAACATTAAAAACAGTTTCCCAGGCCAATCTTTTGGCACGTGATTTTGTCATTGCTGAACCTTTGAATTCGAAGTTGAAAGCAGAGCTTTGAGCAGCTTCACGCAGTACCAAGATCTGTCACATCAACGGATCAATCAATCAATGGAAAGCCAGAATGCACGATTGGCACAATCATCACGAATGCACCAAGTGAAGCATTTGAGCCCCAGATGTACCATGTACGAAAACACAAAAAGTGCAAGCTGAAGCCTCACAATGTGACGGTTCAGACACGTACATTGTGACGCATATTGCAAAGCTAGTTCGCCAGAAGCCATTTCCAAAGTTTTTGGGTCAAGTAAGTCTGGCAAAGTTGAAGTCGGTTAAGAGAAAGGCGTCCAGCATGGCGTCCAGCATGGCGTCCAGCAAAATACGGAAATACTTGGAACAAAAAATGTTGAGAACCAAGGCCACTTCGAGGTTATGTGTCATGTGTCAAATGCAGAAGCGACACGTTGGGTCAAAATGCTATCTACCTTTGTTTGCACTTCTCATGTTGGGAACTGAGACTTTTGGAGATGCTTTGTGGCATCTCTTTTGTGCAAGGGCCTTGGGAGAGAATGGGTGGTGTGGAAATGACAGCCCACGCCCCCCATACACAAAAAGGATCCATGTAGTTTTTAAAAGCTTAAGAAACGGGTCATTTTGGATGAATGTGGCAAGATAAGTGCAGCAGTGCAAAAGATACAGTACCCAATGCGGCATGCGATATTCGCGTCTTTCACGACCTATTCGAAAAGATGCCAAGGAGCTATGGTGAGAGCAGGGCGTTGTGCATGTAGGATTGACCAGTTGCTGACTAGCAAAACGAAATAGACAAGACTTTGTGCAGTCGGCTTCCAGGGAAGCTTGTTTTTAACCTTTCCTGCATTGCCTGTGTGCCCTCCATGTTTGTTCAGGAAGAACTTCAGAAAAGCCAGCAGAGAGCTAGCAGAGAGCCAGCAGAGAGCCAGCAGAGAGCCATGATCCAACAGACCGTTGGCATACCGCAAAATTTGATGTGTCTAAACTCTAAGCTGAGCAATCACAGATTGAGAAGCTTTCCTCTTCCCCAAGCAAGTTCATTGAACACATCTAGAGATGTTCCATGTCATGAGTTTGAAAGTGGTAGACATGCTGCGTTGGACACTGCAGTGCTGCATTTTGCAGACGATTCTGGCATAGTCCAGTCAGTCTAGTGCTATCTTGACAAGAGGTGTCGTGAGACAGAGAAGGCAGTGTCCATAGAAAGATACAGCACTGGGCATTTGATTCAGTGTGCAGTGGAGAGGCACTTCATACCGATTTATACCATGGCTTTGAAATTCCCTGTTGGGAAGCGCTTTGGACTTCCAATCATCCATAGCCATTCATCAACACCCAAAAAGCTACAATCTCAATCTAAGATAAAGACAAAAGTCTTGAAGGGAAAAACTACTTCAGGTAGTGCTATTCACAGGATCATATCTTCTTCTCTATTTGCCGAATCGGATGGTCTTGTTTGGCTTCAAAGCACGTTGGCCACAGCCTTTCTGAAACCCCCAAGACATTACAGACATAATCTAAGCCCCCGGCATGCTGGAAGTCGCAAGGATGTTATGAAATATTTCTTGAACCAGGCATGGAGTGAAGATAGACTCTTGCAACTTTTCACGTTCACAGTCAGTGCCTGGTGGAGTGTTCCAGCCATTGCCATTCCATGCATCCTGGTGCACCATGAAAAAGTTGAAGAGCATAAGGAGCATGCGAAAGCCAAACCGGACCTTGCAGTTTTCCAACTGTTAAACGGACACTTGATGCAGATCATGAACTTGCCTGTGGCACAGCTTGTGGTGTGGTTGCAAAATGCGACAGGGTGCAGCTGGACACATGAAACTTCGTACCAATTGCCTAATCATGGTTTTCACGTGTAGAAGCTGTTGAGCAGGCGATAGAGATAACACTTCAGAGCAGCAACGGAATCTACCTTCCACAGCCTGATGAAGCCATTGTTTCTCGGAGCAGTGTTTGGGATGTTGTTGAATGTGAGTATGAAAGTGCTTGCAGCGCAGAGGGAGATGAAAAGTCTTTTTGGGTGGATTGGACTTGCAAAACTTGGAAGATGGAATGAAGATGGAAAGATCGACACTGGTGGCAGCGAGGTCAGCTTTGCATCCTAAACATGTAAACATGCACAAGTTCGTCTCCCCCGACTGTGGACCAGACTTTGCGAGGAGCTATGCAATCAGGATTTTCTCTTCAAATTACATGGTCTCGAACAGAGTGAAGCTTGCTGTCAAATGCCCAAGCATGAACAATTGCAAGCCATTTTTGACGGCTCTGTCGACAGATGCCTTTTTTGCAGTTCATGCCATTCAGGTAGGAAGCTGGGAAATAGGAGCAGTATCAGCAGCAGCCCCTCCAAAAAAGCATTTCCAGATTTTTCAGAGCGCTTTGACTGGATGACATTCTTCAAACATAGAGACATTGAACATGTTGCATTCCATGTGATTTCCAGTGTGATTGACGAAAAGAGTTGGTTTTGGAGAAAGTTGGACCGATCTGCGACCAAGCAAAAAACAGTTACCCAGGCCAATCTTTTGGCACATGATTTTGTCATTGCTGAACCTTTGAATTCGAAGTTGAAAGCAGAGCTTTGAGCAGCTTCACGCAGTACCAAGATCTGTCACATCAACGGATCAATCAATCAATGGAAAGCCAGAATGCACGATTGGCACAATCATCACGAATGCACCAAGTGAAGCATTTGAGCCCCAGATGTACCATGTACGAAAACACAAAAAGTGCAAGCTGAAGCCTCACAATGTGACGGTTCAGACACGTACATTGTGACGCATATTGCAAAGCTAGTTCGCCAGAAGCCATTTCCAAAGTTTTTGGGTCAAGTAAGTCTGGCAAAGTTGAAGTCGGTTAAGAGAAAGGCGTCCAGCATGGCGTCCAGCATGGCGTCCAGCAAAATACGGAAATACTTGGAACAAAAAATGTTGAGAACCAAGGCCACTTCGAGGTTATGTGTCATGTGTCAAATGCAGAAGCGACACGTTGGGTCAAAATGCTATCTACCTTTGTTTGCACTTCTCATGTTGGGAACTGAGACTTTTGGAGATGCTTTCTGGCATCTCTTTTGTGCAAGGGCCTTGGGAGAGAATGGGTGGTGTGGAAATGACAGCCCACGCCCCCCATACACAAAAAGGATCCATGTAGTTTTTAAAAGCTTAAGAAACGGGTCATTTTGGATGAATGTGGGAGGATAAGTGCAGCTGTGCAAAAGATACAGTACCCAATGCGGCATGCGATATTCGCGTCTTTCACGACCTGTTCGAAAAGATGCCAAGGAGCTATGGTGAGAGCAGGGCGTTGTGCATGTAGGATTGACCAGTTGCTGACTAGCAAAACGAAATAGACAAGACTTTGTGCAGTCGGCTTCCAGGGAAGCTTGTTTTTAACCTTTCCTGCATTGCCTGTGTGCCCTCCATGTTTGTTCATGAAGAACTTCAGAAAAGCCAGCAGAGAGCTAGCAGAGAGCCAGCAGAGAGCCAGCAGAGAGCCATGATCCAACAGACTGTTGGCATACCGCAAAATTTGATGTGTCTAAACTCTAAGCTGAGCAATCACAGATTGAGAAGCTTTCCTCTTCCTCACGCAATTTTATTGAACACATCTAGAGATGTTCCATGTCATGAGTTTGAAAGTGGTAGACATGCTGCGTTGGACACTGCAGTGCTGCATTTTGCAGACGATTCTGGCATAGTCCAGTCAGTCTAGTCCTATCTTGACAAGAGGTGTCGTGAGACAGAGAAGGCAGTGCGCATAGAAAGATACAGCACTGGGCATTTGATTCAGTGTGCAGTGGAGAGGCACTTCATACCGATTTATACCATGGCTTTGAAATTCCCTGTTGGGAAGCGCTTTGGACTTCCAATCATCCATAGCCATTCATCAACACCCAAAAAGCTACAATCTCAATCTAAGATAAAGACAAAAGTCTTGAAGGGAAAAACTACTTCAGGTAGTGCTATTCACAGGATCATATCTTCTCTTCTATTTACCGAATCAGATGGTCTTGTTTGGCTTCAAAGCACGTTGGCCACAGCCTTTCTGAAACCCCCAAGACATTACAGACATAATCTAAGCCCCCGGCATGCTGGAAGTCGCAAGGATGTTATGAAATATTTCTTGAACCAGGCATGGAGTGAAGATAGACTCTTGCAACCTTCCACGTTCACAGTCAGTGCCTGGTGGAGTGTTCCAGCCATTGCCATTCCATGCATCCTGGTGCACCATGAAAAAGTTGAAGAGCATAAGGAGCATGCGAAAGCCAAACCGGACCTTGCAGTTTTCCAACTGTTAAACGGACACTTGATGCAGATCATGAACTTGCCTGTGGCACAGCTTGTGGTGTGGTTGCAAAATGCGACAGGGTGCAGCTGGACACATGAAACTTCGTACCAATTGCCTAATCATGGTTTTCACGTGTAGAAGCTGTTGAGCAGGCGATAGAGATAACACTTCAGAGCAGCAACGGAATCTACCTTCCACAGCCTGATGAAGCCATTGTTTCTCGGAGCAGTGTTTGGGATGTTGTTGAATGTGAGTATGAAAGTGCTTGCAGCGCAGAGGGAGATGAAAGGTCTTTTTGGGTGGATTGGACTTGCAAAACTTGGAAGATGGAATGAAGATGGAAAGATCGACACTGGTGGCAGCGAGGTCAGCTTTGCATCCTAAACATGTAAACATGCACAAGTTCGTCTCCCCCGACTGTGGACCAGACTTTGCGAGGAGCTATGCAATCAGGATTTTCTCTTCAAATCACATGGTCTCGAACAGAGTGAAGCTTGATGTCAAATGCCCAAGCATGAACAATTGCAAGCCATTTTTGACGGCTCTGTCGACAGATGCCTTTTTTGCAGTTCATGCCATTCAGGTAGGAAGCTGGGAAATAGGAGCAGTATCAGCAGCAGCCCCTCCAAAAAAGCATTTCCAGATTTTTCAGAGCGCTTTGACTGGATGACATTCTTCAAACATAGAGACATTGAACACGTTGCAAGTTTCCATGTGATTTCCAGTGTGATTGATGTTCCTTCCATGACTTGACAGCTATTGCTCAACATTGGTAGACAAGATTGGAGGCATTGGTTGATGTCTGATTTCTCGCAGTTCATGGACTTTTGTGACTTTTCATTGGTCTTTGCATCATTTGCATCACAATCTTCACAACGTTTTCACACTTCTCAGTGTTTGCTTCCGGAACAGCCATTGACTGCGCGACTCTGAGAGCAAAAACGAATCACAGGTTGAGTTGTGTACCGGGGTCAAGTCTCAATCTTCGTGTCTTTTCCCTGCATGTCAGCAGTCTTTGGTGTATCCTGCGCACTCGTGTTGTAGAGTTTCTTGAAAAGCGGTGTTCTCCTGAAACCGTCACACATGTGTTTTTTAAAGCTTAAGAAACGGGTCATTTTGGATGAATGTGGCAAGATAACTGCAGCTGTGCAAAAGATACAGTACCCAATGCGGTATGCGATATTCGCATCTTTCACGACCTGTTCCAAAAGATGCCAAGGAGCTATGGTGAAAGCAGGGCGTTGTGCATGTAGGATTGACCAGTTGCTGACTAGCAAAACGAAATAGACAAGACTTTGTGCAGTCGGCTTCCAGGGAAGCTTGTTTTTAACCTTTCCTGGATTGCCCGTGTGCCCTCTATGTTTGTTCATGAAGAACTTCAGAAAAGCCAGCAGAGAGCCAGCAGAGAGCCATGATCCAACAGACTGTTGGCATACCGCAACATTTGGTGTCTCTAAACTCTAAACTGAGCAATCACAGATTGAGAAGCTTTCCTCTTCCTCACGCAATTTTATTGAACACATCTAGAGATGTTCCATGTCATGAGTTTGAAAGTGGTAGACATGCTGCGTTGGACACTGCAGTCCTGCATTCTGCAGAAGATTCTGGCATAGTCCAGTCAGTCTAGTCCTATCTTGACAAGAGGTGTCGTGAGAGAGAGAAGGCAGTGTGCATAGAAAGATACAGCACTGGGCATTTGATTCAGCGTGCAGTGGAGAGGCACTTCATACCGATTTATACCATGGCTTTGAAATTCCCTGTTGGGAAGCGCTTTGGACTCCCAATCATCCAAAGCCATTCATCAACACCCAAAAAGCTACAATCTCAAAGATAAAGACAAAAGTCTTGAAGAGAAAAACTATTTCAGGTAGTGCTATTCACAGGATCATATCTTCTTCTCTATTTGCCGAATCAGATGGTCTCGTTTGGCTTCAAAGCACCTTGGCCACAGCCTTTCTGAAACCCCCAAGACATTACAGACATAATCTAAGCCCCCGGCATGCTGGAAGTCGCAAGGATGTTATGAAATATTTCTTGAACCAGGCATGGAGTGAAGATAGACTCTTGCAACCTTCCACGTTCACAGTCAGTGCCTGGTGGAGTGTTCCAGCCATTGCCATTCCATGCATCCTGGTGCACCATGAAAAAGTTGAAGAGCATAAGGAGCATGCGAAAGCCAAACCGGACCTTGCAGTTTTCCAACTGTTAAACGGACACTTGATGCAGATCATGAACTTGCCTGTGGCACAGCTTGTGGTGTGGTTGCAAAATGCGACAGGGTGCAGCTGGACACATGAAACTTCGTGCCAATTGGCTAATCATGGTTTTCATGTGTAGAAGCTGTTGAGCAGGCGATAGAGATAACACTTCAGAGCAGCAACGGAATCTACCTTCCACAGCCTGATGAAGCCATTGTTTCTCGGAGCATTGCTTGGGATGTTGTTGAATGTGAGTATGAAAGTGCTTGCAGCGCAGAGGGAGATGAGAGGTCTTTTTGGGTGGATTGGACTTGCAAAACTTGGAAGATGGAATGAAGATGGAAAGATCGACACTGGTGGCAGCGAGGTCAGCTTTGC
Organism: Breviolum minutum Mf 1.05b.01; assembly: GCA_000507305.1. Taxonomy (NCBI): domain Eukaryota; class Dinophyceae; order Suessiales; family Symbiodiniaceae; genus Breviolum; species Breviolum minutum. Next base: position 17,401 of record DF243146.1, on the reverse strand, counting down.
ATCCTAAACATGTAAACATGCACAAGTTCGTCTCCCCCTGCTTTGGACGAGAATTTGCGAGGAGCTAGCTGCAATGAGGACTTTCTCTTTAAATCACATGGTCTCGAACAGAGTGAAGCTTGATGTCAAATGCCCAAGCATCAACAATTGCAAGCCGTTTTTGACGGCTCTGTCGACAGATGCCTTTTTTGCAGTTCATGCCATTCAGGTAGGAAGCTGGGAAATAGGAGCAGTATCATCCCCTCAAAAGTATTGAGGACACTGAAGTAACACGACATTTCCACAAGATTCCAATAGTTGATTGCCTCCAGCAGTGGAATTTGTTGACTTCGAAGTGCTGTGTGGTCCGTTGCAGATCCCTTTTGACTGCGAAATACCTGGAGTTTTGCCGTCGATGAAGATTCCCACAAGTTATGAATGATCCGACTCCTTAAAACAACTCGAATCTCACGTACCAAGCACTGAGTATGATACTATCAGCTCGAATGACTCAACGTACCAGGAAGAACAACAAATTGACTAAACTGAAACGGATCCTTTGACTCGGTTAAAAACTCCATGTTTGTATGTCTTGGCTACGAGATCTTGTTAAAACCAATTGAAAAGACTTGGCATCACTTGCGCGTGTCAACGGGCTGTCGGTGTCGATGTTATGGGAGCTTACCACGAGAACGCACCCTTCGAGGCGTGCATCGTAACGCTCCTTGCCGATGCTCCCAGCGATCGAAAAGATGATTTTTTTTCATCTGCGAAAATCATCGAAGGAAATGCATTTTTCCAAAGGAAAGAATACTTCGCTACACATGCCTACATGCCTTGGATCTCTTTGACTGACATGCCTTCGGTCCAGGATCACGAGGCTTAGATTTCGTTTCAATCTCACCCTTCAATTTAAGCTGTGATAGCACCATCTTGACAGGGATCCTGTTCAGGAATGGGTGGGTCCGCATGACGAAAGCATCGACAGTGAAAACAACTCTAAGGCTATCGATTTCTATGGATCTTAATTCGTCAATTCGTCTTGTGAAAACATCTCGCATTTCTGGGGCTGTGAGATGAGGTGCGATATGACATCTCTCAGGAGCACGGATTTTCACTGAGTGAAAGGCCTTCAATGCAACTCGAATCTGTTTCGACATCTTGCAACTGCAACTGATAGCTGAAGTGGGCATAGCATGGCATAGGCGGCATAGCTTAGTAGATCGGGATGATGGCGATGGCGATCATGAAGTCGTATGGAAGCATCCAGTGGCACACGTTAGTTTAGCCGTTGCCGAAGTTTTGGTGAAGCGATCTCAGGTGCCACAGTGCCATTCATGACATGTAGTCACCTCACTGAGTCACCAAAAAAAACACTTTTAAACCATAGAAAAAGCAAAAGATGAACAAGGTGTCCAACTTGTGAACTCGGTGGAAAAGATGAATAGAAGTCATAGAAGTCATCGAAATCCGCCGAAAAAATCCTTCGACTTGGACCTCTTCCACCACCTCCACCTCTTCGACCTTCACCTTCGACACGTGGATGGTGCTTTGACAATGAGCGCCCGCGGATTTGTTCCGTGCCTCGGCGGAGATTGAGCGTGAAGGGTGTGCAGCCCATGAAGGTGCCACTGAGGCCAACTGACAAACATTGCCGTGATACGACTGACACGAGGAATGTACAACTGACATTCCAAGGTTTTTTTACAGTTTGAAAAACAGTCATTGGATATGTCAGTGTGGACATGTAGGAACGTGATGGAACGTGTAAGGTCCGGGTGTTAGTCGTAGATACCTTTCTGAATGCCTTTTTGAAGGATTCATGTCTTTCATGTCTTGGGCTCCTGGTGCACTCCTCATTGCCTGGAAGTGCTTCACTTCAATATTTTCGATACAGATGTGGTGCCAGGAAACGGAATGACTGTTTCTTGCCTGGAAAACATGCAAACATTTAAGACCACAAATGAGATGTCCACACAATCCAAAAAGAGATTCTCGCTTTTGACCCCTGTCCTTTAGCCAAGCTGAATACTTCAAAAAGCCAGTAATCCAAAGGGAGAGGGAAATTTTCAGAGACGCCTGCACTGGGTGCACTCAGCACACTCGATTCAAGCCTTTGAAACACTCGGTTTTACACTTGATTGCAGCGTTTTTGGTAACGCCATCTCATAGTTTCTCAGCATAGNCATAAAGATGGCAGCCCCGGCTTGGAGTAGAAGAGTAGCAACCTTGCGCTCTGCCAAGCAGCCAATGACAGTGATAGCTGAAAACGTGTGTTCTTGCTCTTGTTGCTACCCTTGCACTTCTTGCACCTCTTGCTCTCCTTGCACGCCCTTGAGGATTACTTCAGTGTTTGCTTGGTAGCTAATAACCATTCAGTGCATCCAGTAGTCTTGCAAGAGCATATTTTTACGAAGCATCGTGTATTGAGTGCATGCCGTGCCATGTCATTGCAACATTGCACCAGGAGTACCTAAATGGTTGATCTCCAAGACCCATTGCCAATTGCCCCTGGGTGTAGCTGGACATTTTGCTACTCATCGTCAGGTAGGATGCAAGGGCTATAACATGATGCAACCACAAAAAGGGTACAAGGTAGTCGGTATTCTTTCTAGATGTCTTTGAACTTTAGGTGCGACAGTTTCAATGCCATAAGGGATAGTACCACCCGGCCTGCGGAAACAAAGACGGCTTCTGCAATCTGGGCAGATACAGACACCAGCATGCTATTCGTGACAGCGTCCAACATATGATCACGAGCAATCAATGAGCAAAAGTGGCTCATGAGGGTCAGTAGTTTCTCTTAACTGGCAGGTGAGACCCAGCGAATGAGTGGCCAAGTAAGACTAGTAAAAGACGGTATGAGTGGACACTTGCAGGAGAAGACAGTCTCCCCTGCTATTCCGCGTACTGCTTGATGTCTAAAAGATGCAAGACTAGGAATAGGAATAATACAAATTGCATGTCCCAACAATCAAGAAGAACAATCAGACATTGCCCACCAACACGTTGGTTGACCAAGATACATTGAGTTTACTTCAGTCCCTTCAGTAAGACAAGGATGCTTTGCCAATATTAATCTGACTCAGGTTTCTGCCACGGAACGTAAAACATTTCTGAGTTCTAAAAGGGAAATCTTCCAGGAAAGCCAGCTTTCCTCTTGTGATTGCACAATCTTGCATCATGCAGCACGCTGCTTGCCAGTGTTTCTTAGTTGGATTGTGCGTGAGCCTTCCAGAAGCAGAAGTTGCATTAGTTCCACAAAAGCCCTTTGATGTGCAGACATTATCGGAAGCATGTGCAGACATTTGCTACTCGAAAATACATCTTCATTTCCAGTCCAAAGAGTCAAGCACTTAAGCACCACAGCCAACACTGAGACAGACGAGGACACTGTGCGACGCTAACCATCTGATTTCCACGAAAAGAGACGTGCTTCATATGGATTCCCTAGATTTAACTGGAGATTTAAACGATGACACTCTTATCTCAATCCAAATAGTGACTGAACAAAGACCATTTGTGAACATTTTGTGAAAACATTGAGATGTGTACATTCGTTCTTTTTTCCGTCTCACATGTGACATCGTGAGTTCTTGGCCTCGACGTTCCTCTCAAGGTGGACCAAGGACCACAACAGTGTCAGCTTCGACGCTTCGGGCTTTGTTGAGTCATGCGATTGGGAGACGCGGGAGACGCTTCGACGCTTCGAATTTGAGCTCCAAATGTCGGTGTCGACGCTTCGGTGCTCTGTGATGCCCTTGACTCCGTGGAGGAAACGGACACCTGCCACTTTGCGAAGATTTTCGTGCCATGTAAGTTTTGCAAGTTTGCCTCGTTTGCCTCGTTTGCTTGATGTGTGTTCTATGGGCTTGGTGGATGGCAACATCATTTCCAACGAGTTGTTGTTCAATGACAAAGAGCTGATTGGTCCAAAAAGTTTCTGTTTAGAACTGAGAAAGGAAAGCTGTATGTAGCCAATATGCACTTGCAAAGCTGTATATAGTTTCAACAACTGTAGCATCCTTGCAATCAGTTGTATCTTGTAAGAAAGAAAAAACATCATCAATAAACTCATCCAAAAAGCACCGTTTTGGCATAGCAAATGGCACCGGAACTTGGAGGGCCCAGTTGTGGAAATCCACTGGTGGGTGAAAATTTCCGTAGGTCCAAATCCAGTCATGTTGCGTCCAGTTTCAAAGTTCGTTCGGGCGGACCTGAAGACGCCCCGACTTCGGACGGTCAAAGTTTCGCCTTGACTCGACGTTTTCTTAGAAAGTTGCAAACTTCGTCTCTCCGTTTTCGAAGGATCAAAGGTATGCAGGGTAAGTGGCCAAAGTGACACACCCAAAACGTTTGCAATAAAAAACGTGTCCAAAAACTTCCCAAAAACTCGAAACCAACGAACCAACGTTATTTAGAGTTTCGAATTTCGGATGGTTTCATTTCGTTTCCAGCAACTTCTGCTGATTTTTCCCTTAACGATGCAGAGTGACACAGAGGTATTGCCACGACTTTGACCTTGGAGGTGTCATTCGATAAGATTTCGCTGAATTTCAGCCTCATGCATTTCATACATTTCATGCAAAAGCCTCCGGTGGTTGTTTTTTTTGCAACCCCATGTCCCCATGTTGGATCGTTTTTGATGAAGTGTATGACTTGAAGATGACAAGGAAAATACCAGCTTGTGAAACTGTGAAACATGTTTAAAAAAACTTGCAAAAAAGGTAGCAATGTAGCAACATGAAGATAGCAAAACATTTTGGCAGAACTTGAATTGTTGCACAAAGTTAAAAAACAGACCTTGATCCAACCTTGATCCACTTGATTCCTTGAATTTGTTTCATCTTAAGAAGTCGGGTTGACTTCACTTTGGTTTCTCACTTCACAGTGTTCCATTGCTTTCCATCAAAAACTGCCCGAGTGCTGATATCTACGATATCTAATGAATGGACACAACTTGCGACGGACATGGATGTATGTCAAAGCTTGGAGATTCCGTCACTTTTTCAGGTGAAAATATGTAGCCCCTTTTTGGTGTCGCAAGAATCTCTCGAGTCCACATGCACCACACGTGTCATCACCACACGTGTCACACCCGTGTCATCTCATTGAGGGACGTTGATGGAAGTGGCCAAGGTGGCCAAGGTGGCCAAGGTTGTTGGAAGCGTTTCAAAAACTGACAACACATGCAGCCAGTCGTTTCATGGATATCCATCATCTCCGTGCTGCTTCTTCGAAGCTTGGCTGATTTTTTTAAAGTTCGAAACGTAGACGTCACTGCAAAGTACAGACGTAGAAGTCAAACAGACTATGTTTTATCAGTCTTTGGTTTGGATGGTTGAGCTTCATGAGACTTTTCTCCAACATTTTTTGGCTTTCACGACTTGAAGTTGTTGTTAAAAGGGATTTCTTCTGAAAGAGACAGTTCCACAGTGCAATCTGAAAAAACATCTGACGACTTGATTTGGATTCCAAGGTCAGATGCTCCTCTTTGAACTTGCGGTTACAACGAGTCGCTCGGGTGATGGAACCGTTCAATGCCAGGACTCGTCTCCCGCGCATCTAACCTTGGTACATGGCCCGCATGGCAGCCAGGATCTTCCCAATCGCCTCAGCCGTACAGCCATGACTCACCCGGTTTTCTGCACCCACCGACCCACTGTGAGAGGTTCGTTTTGTGCATGACATGGACGTGTGCTTCCGCAGGTCGACCGTTGAAGTGAAAAGACCCAGACTCAACGGAGACAGCCACGGTGACACAGCTGACCGTGATGGCTCTTTTGCATGTCCTGTCCTGTCCATCTCTGTCCCCATCGTCGATGTCACTTTAAACACTTTGCTTTCTGTTCGTGGCAGACCTGTCCGACCTATCTCAAGCGAAGGCATCAAAGGCATCAAAGGCATCGGAGAATGGAACATTCGCTACTTGCTGGCGAATCACGGAGCAAAAAATGTGAGCGAAGTGGAAGTGGAACGTTTGTCACAGCAGATTAGATGTTTAGATTTAGATCATCTTGGCGTTTTGTTTGTCACATGTGTGGATTGTTTTTCCATTCTGGCACTTTCTAGTTTGGATGCCGCACACAAAACTCTTGGCTCTTAGGGCTGAACTGTCCTGACTTCGAGATGAAACTTTCCGTGAATTTCCATGTCCAAATTTTTCATGAAGACTTTTCCAAGATTTCCTCGTCACTTTCGACACTTTGCACAGATCTGGCATAACCCCGAAAGGCATACCTCTTTCATATTGTGTCAATTCTTTTGTTTGAATTATTTACATCTTCTTCCTTTGTTTAGATTCCAAAGACAATGACTATTATATATGAATTATATTATATATATACATTATATTATATATACATTATACATAGATATATACAGAATGTCAATCAAATTTTTTAGCCAAGTTAGTGATGAATTGATGAATGGTATGCCTCTCGGGGAATGCTGCTTCCGCTTTGGATGTTCCCTCGGGCCTGAAGCGTAACGCGCCAATGTCGGAGCCAAGCCCGACGAACGAAAACCAGATGTCGGAGCCTCAGAACAACTCGCGACACGCAGTGGATTTTCACTCCCTTTTTTGGGAAATCCTTTTGGATTTTGCAGTTGATCTTTTGCTTCAGTGCCTTTTTGATCCTTTTTGCACTGCAACAATTTATCCATGGCTCTTCATTTACAGATGGAGAAGACTAAAATGGCGTCGTTTTTTTCGGATCGTTGCGTCGTTCACTCTGTGACTCTGCGGATTGTTCATGCTAGTAGTTGGGTAGATGCAGATAGATGTCATGACTCGATGATGACTAAAACATCATGATGATTTGCACAAATCTGATGTCGAATCAACAAAAAAGGGATCAAAGAAAGGAAAAAGGACTGAAAAACAAAACTTACATATCAATTATCATCAACTTACATATCAAAAATAGCATCTTGATGTGTCCAGCGATGTCATCCAGGATGTAACGTACCATCCTTGTCATCCCTTACCAACGTCACCAGGGCCAATGCACCTCAACATCCGGTGCTGACGGCCTCCTTTGCATCCTTCGACTCGGGTTGCAACTTTCGACCTATGCAGCCGATTTCTCAGACAAAAAAATTCTGCAACGCAAAGACATTTGGGGAAAAGTCGTTGATTTTGGAATCTCTTGGGAAATTTGGATATGACCTTGTTTCTCATTTTATACATATTTGTAGCTTTCCCTTCTTCGCGTCACTTTGTTGCTATGTGCTGTTTGACTTTTCAGTAGTTTCAATTTCTTTGCCAACCCGTGGTTTGTCGAGGTATCCACAGCCTCAGGCATCAACCTATGTCCAGCCAAACGCATGGTTTCTGCCAAATCAGGACTCGAAGATGATTTGCTTAGACGAGTTGCTTTTGAAGAAAAATTCAAAAAGTTGTGAAGTTTTTTGTTGAGAGTCGATGTGATCGATTTTCCGACAGGATCTGCAATTGATGCAACTTGACAGCGACAGAGCCAGATTGTGAAGTGAAAGAAGTGATGTGAAGTGTGTGAAGTGACTCTGATTTTCATGCGATTTTCATGTCGTCGATTTAAGTCGTCGATCCAAACTGCTTCACCGAGGCAGCAGCCGCAGGCCACGCAACCGGCCGTGCAACTGCAGCCGCAGGCAATGCAGGCCATGCAGCCGCAGGTGCAGCCGGCGATGCAGCAGGGAATGCTTCAAGCACCCATGATGCTCATTCAACAACCACAGATGCAGATGGTGCCGAACTCAAAGTGAAAGATTCAACGTGACTGAAGGAGAAAAATCGAGTCATGGAGGCATCAATTTTTAATTTGAAACAGTGAAACACCGAGGCACCTGATGGCATTCACGCGGGGAGTTTAAACTTCGGGGTTCGGGGACCTCAAAAAAAACTTCCGAAAAGGAAAAAACGAAAAAAACACAAAAAACAACAAAAAACTTCCAAACCACCAGAAACTAACTTGGAAAACTTCTGATTTGTTGTACCTCACCTAACCCCCCTAAATTTGAACAAAAATTAAGGGGTGGAATATGTATATATGGAAAATCCTATGTGGTCAACCACCTCCTTTGACATCTGTCAGATCATCATCTACGACTTGGAGACCATCCATGACTCCGAACGCGGCAACTACGCCGAGAAAGGCACGATTTCACGGAGGGCAGCCAGCCTTCCATGGGCAACTCCGGATGGGGGCACTTGGAATTTTTGAGTAAAGAATCACTGAGTGAGGACTGCAACAAAATTGTGCAAAAATTGTCAGTTTTTGCGTTTTTTTTTTGAGTTTTTGGAATCAAAAATTGTATTTTGTGAATCATTGGTTGGAACCCTTTGAAGTGCGTTTTGAGGTTTGCATGAATGCTCACAAGAAGAGCAAATCGAGTGGAAATCCCGGTCCCAGATCATCGAATTTGCAGCTGTGGATGTCCAAACCTCGGGTTAAAACAGCTGAGACTTTGACGCCACTCTCCATAAATAGAGATTTTTATCTCTATTTTTGTCAGATTATTTTCGCTGTATGTCCTTTCCATATCCCCCTATATCCTGCAAATCCTGCTGTATATCCCCTAGATTGTTTGCAAGAAAATTTCTGACGTCTGTGGCAGCTCCGAATACTTCCAAGGTACTCACCGGCAACAGCATTTGTGCCTTCACCGAAAATGGTCTTCGTGCATGGATTGATGGGATGGAGATTTGACGATTTTTCTAAGGTGTCCGCAGTCGACCTGAATTTGGCTGGGAGGATGTCAAGTCTCCAACTCAGTAATTTCCATAATTTCCATTTTTCACTGGATGTCATCCAATGTCATCCAATGTCATCCCATTCCATCACCAGGTCAGCTGCAGCCAGGCTGTTCGCGGAAGATCACGGTGCCTCAGATCGAATAAAACCGACTGCAGGATTTCTTCCAGCAATATCACCACCATAAAAAGTCAGATCTTTGAAGCAAAATATTCCAAAGATTTTTAGAGATTTGTTTTTTTCCCTGAAAATCAGTTGAATCAGATCAGTTGAATCCACTGAGGCCATGCTGAGATCATTCGTGATCAAAGCTTGCCTTTTTTCGCAGAAGTTTGGGCACAGGAGGCCAGCGAGGAAAGGGTTCTTATGAAACTAGGATTGCAAGACACGAGTTTCAAAGAGAAACTGTCTCAAACCTTCAAGATGTGGAATCTTGTGTATCTTATCGGATGAATCTATCGTACATTTTTCATGAAATATTTCTGGGCAACAAAAGACAACCGAATGGCATGTAACCACATTGTATGACATGACATCATTATATCATATTACACATGATATAAAAATATATATATATATACATAAAGATATATCATATATATATATATATATACTCCCCAGACTAAAAACGTGCATTGGAGTGAGGGCCTGAGCCTCCCATCCTCACCTCCGGTCGATGGAAACTTTTTTGTTTTCGCATGAGAATTATCATGGATGTATGATCATCATGTATGATCTAAGTATGGTGATTGATTAAAAAACATCTAAGTATGATTTTTTAGTATTATCAATAGAAATCTGCAATATTCAGTTGACTTAGTTGACTTCCTTGTTTTTTTTAAATTTCCGTCCATGCGGTTCCTACGTCTTTAGGAATTTCCAAAAGAAGATCCTCTATGTCAAAGAAACAGCTGCGCGGGTGTAAACAATGGATATATCTTTTTTAAAAGATATGCTTTCATACCGTTTAAGTTTCATTGATCGTTTCAGGTTTTTTGTTTCATGTTTGGATGTTTTTGTGCTTGATTTTTGTGTTGATTTTTGGCCAGGTCCTGCCATTTCTATGGCGTGCCTCCGGAGGCTCTCGGAATTTGGCCATGCTCGTGGGGACCCCAGGGTTCGAACCGCAGCCGTGAAGCGACGGGAAACGACGAAAAAAGCGAAGAAGCGAAGACCGCGAAGAGTTTGAGGCCCACAACGGCGATCACTTTGACCACTACGTACTGACGAAGGACTGGATGCACTGATTTTACGTTTTTTTGTTGATTTTTTTTGGATTTGTAAACAATGAAAACCGTGCTGAAAACGACTTTTTGAAATCAGAACTGTCATCAGATCTCAGATTTTCATTCATTTCAAGAACTCACCAAAAGGAGATCAAGAGGTTGAACCTGAGCATGGAAGGTGGGATCAACGGATCGATTGACTGTTTTTTTTCGGTGTCTTTGTCAATTGTGCCGTGTGTGGATGTGAATTCATTTCAGGTGGCCCATCCCTCGTTGGATTTGACCCTGTGACTGTTTTGAAAAATTATTACGGTCAACAGCTCAGTGATTTAAAAATTCACGAATCACAACATGATTTGATTCATGTATTACATGTATTTACTATTTTGTTAAAAAAAATGTCTTGATAAATTTTGTGTCTTTGTGAATCAGGTCCGCAGTATGGTACTGGAGGTCTTCTACAATTGAAGACTCTGTTTGTGATCCCAAGGTCGAAAGGTGAGAAAACATATTTCTGGTTTTTCAACTGACGACTTTTCGTTGCGTCTTTTTTCTCTGTTTTTATGAACGGTTTCAGTTTCGACGACATCCATAGTTTCTTTGCATTTTGAATTAATGTTTCCAGTCATTGCTGGATAGTTCCTGAATGTTTTGTGTAACAAAAGATTTCTCTCAGCAAAAGAAATCTCCACGTGCTCGACCCAGGTATCAACAGCATGTCCCGAGCAACCGAAGTCTCCGGGCACACCAGGCAGCTCGTGAAACGGTGGTGAAACGGCCGTGTCTTACGTCTCAGCTCGGCCAAGGCCATGGACGATTGCGTCATGCTGATGGAGGCCTTTGGAAGATTCGTTTGTTTTATTTTTCTTCCATTTTTGCTTGAAATCAAAATTGCTGACTCACCTTAAAAAACAAAAAAACGTGGTGAAATCTTCAGGTCATCCAACATTGGCAGGACTTGGTGGGAATCCTCAGTAGAAATTCACAGCAATGAAAAAACACCTTGGTTGTTGAGGGTTATAGGGGATTATACTACCCAGTTATGTGGGGACTACAAGAAACCATTATAAGATATTATAAGCATCCTTATTAAACAATCAGTCTATATAATGGAAAGTGAGAGTTTTTTTTTGTGGCTTACATTGAATTCAACAAACTTGTAAGTCAGTAAGTCGTTTGTGTTGTTTGTTTACTTGGAAAATTCCACAAACTCAGAATATGCTGCTGGCCCAAGCTATTGCAGCCCAGTCCGGAAAGCTCAGGGAGAAAACAAGTTGAGTCCAACATGAAAAACATGGAAGAAGATGTTTTTATATTAATTTTATGTTAATTTTATATGTTTTTTGTTTGTTTTTTTTGTTTGCTTTTTTTTGCCTGGGTTCGAGGATGGGACATCAATTCTGTCCAGGATTGACGCAGGTGGGTTTCGTGACTGACGTGTTCAAATGCCCACCTTCAAGGCTTCAAAAGTCGCAAAACTCGGCAGGATCAGCTTATCCAAAACATCCACGTGCTGCGTGTGCAGCTCAGAGAAGGAAGAATCTGAGAGAAAAAAGACAAGGAAAAGAAATTGGGGAAAAATTCTGTGATTCAAGGTCTGCTTTCTTTCAAGAACTTTGCAGCAAATATTCTAGCGTCTCATGGTCACGTCTTCAAACAAAATTTCCAAAAATCATATGAGTTCCTTTTTTTTAAAGATGAAATCATTGGTATTCTTTTGGGTGCCAACTTCTGTCTTTTAGGTTTCCGCCTCACTCAACCGCTACCTGTGCAACCTTCGCCACCACAAGCACAGATCCAGTGTCTCAACTGCATCTTTCCATGCCAAGCTTTTTTGAGAAGAATACTTGTACCAATACCATGAAATATCACATCTTTCTTGGTTGAAATGTTGGTTACATAATTACATAGTTTTTTCTCGAAGAGTATGGAAGATTTTGCTGGAAAAGCCTGGACATCAAGTTGACATGATGCCAGAGAGTCACCAGGCTCAAACGGACCAAGATAAACAAACAAAACACTTTTCCCACTAAGGATGGTGAACGGTCAGAGGATGCTGTGCCCAGTGCCCAATGAATCGAGGTCAAGATGTTGCTTTGTCAAATGATCATTTACCCATTTCTAGACAAAATCTTGACAAAGCCGTTTGAAAGGTACAAATTCCTCAAGAGCGCGACATGCGTATGGAGATGCCGGGCGTGATGTGAATCTCCCAGTTTTTCCATGTTTTATTTTCATTTTTTACTTTTCAACTTTTGAAAAAAATCCAAACATATTGTAATTTCTTGACATATTACTGTATTTACTCTGTATTTTTTTTTTCCCGGGAGCTTTTTGTTGCTAAGGATGTGGCAACCTGAGGAGATGGTGAACTATGCACCTCGACAAAACCCGAACGGCCAGGTGCAAACTCGAGAGTCTGCTGGTGCAACGGGTGAAAGTGACAGAAGTCTTGCTTCAAATTGGTCCATTTTTCTTTAGCAAGATTCATTTGTTTATCCAGTTTTTTTGGGGAGTTACATGGTTATGACTACATTACTTTCATCAATGTCGTTCAGTGTCATTGATTCTGGTGTTTGTTTCGTCCTCAACAACATGCCACATGAGCCGAATGCCTTCGCCTTTTGCCTTTGTAGGCTGTGCTCTTATCCACCACAGCCTTTGGACAGGCCGGATGGAACTACATTAACATTTCAAGTTTTTTTTCTTATACAAACACTTGAATTTGGGTCATGGAAAGAAAAAGATCTCATCTTTGGGAACTCCAGAACGGCTCCAACGGCTCAAAGGCTTCGTTTTCACTTCATGGAAAATCGCTTGACAAGGCTCCACAGGCTCCACCTCCAATGCCGCAACAGATGCCAGATGATGGGTCGGTGGCTGAGGGACTGAACATGAACAAAACAGCAGTTGAAAAAAAGGTGCCGAAGTCTTAGAACATAGTATTTTGAAAAATCCATACAGATCTGTTTAGATTTATTGCATTTCGCATTTGCCATGGACTTGTTTCATTCGTTTTCTATTCTTGGAGTGTTTGGAAATTATGGAGCTGCATGGATCAGGTCTAACTACGTCACAGGATCTCCACGCATGGAGGAAGGGCATGGGAGAAAAATCTCATTCACGGAGATGAAGGAAGGAGTTTCCACCAAACATGAAAGTCACAATGATTCTCAATGCAACTTCTGCTTCCAGTAAAGTCAGCCATACCTGTCAACTGGAAGCTTACCAGTTTGTCATAAGGTTACTGGAAATCATAACCTCCGTTTCATCATATTTTCATCATTTCCACCAGTTACGTTTCCACCAAGCTTGCCATATTTGCCATACCGTTTCCCTCCCTTAAGGGGCTGGGTGGAGGGTTTCACCCTGTGAAGGGATTCCATCTCCGTAGCTCGCCTGGGGGGCCTCGTTATGCAGATTTTCTCGGTGTAAATGAATGTAAATGATGTAAATGTTATGAAAAAAAACATATCCAATGTTATGATTCATTTTGGATATCCAAATTTTTTCCTCAACTTTCCTCCGAAAAATGGAAAATGGAGTTGGCCCTCTGTTTTTTCACCTGATATCGCTCCAGGAGTTTATGACCAGCTCCTCCTCGGACTCAGAGAGGTTCCAACGCTTCCCAATGCTTACGATTTCATGTCTTCATCTTTGGGTAGAATTCTGCAATTTTGGATTTCAACTATTTCATCTACGTTGCATCTGATTATATATTCTAAATAAAATATTGTTTGGGCGTTAAACAAAACGGCTTTTACCTTGCTTATTTTTGTTGGTTGTTCTCAACCTTTAGACAGTTTTTCAATGAATCACATAATACCGCCCAGCTGCAGGATTGTGGGTCCACCACCACCACCTCCACCAGAAGAGAATTGGCATCAGGTGAGAAAGAGAACTCGCCACTGGCGCCATGGTGTAGTGCAATTTCATTCATTGCTACTTGGAAAAAGATATATTACATATATTGATGCATATGTTTATGATGTTTTTTACACTCCAAGCATTTCAATCTCATTTCAAGACATCACATCCTTTCATTGGTAGCCGATGACTTTTCATTCTCTTCACCTTTCCAACCTTTGCAGGGACCTTCTTACAGCGGTGCTGGACTCAGGAAGAAATGTCCAAAAATCCATGGCTTTTCTGTTCTCTTCGGCGAATCACGAATCACACGCCAAATTCCACGTTTTTTCCGATATTTTTGAGGTGAATCCTTTGGTCGCAGTGTGGCTGATTTGGAAGCCGAGCTTCTGGCGCAGACAGAAACTCCTCCGTGAATGAGCCCAGAGGTGAACATGATGTGAATTACACATAAATTATGAAATACTATGTAAAACTCATATTTTTACTAAATATTGTTTTTTTTAATGCTTTGTTTTGGAGCTAAATACATGCTTGAAGCCTTGACTGATAACATCTTGCCTCATGACGTACCATCCGAGGATGGAGGAGAAGCCGAAGAACCGACGTGGATTTCCCATTGGAAAGGTCCCTGGAACGTGTTCGTGACGATGCCTGTGTTTCACGAATTCTTTGCACTTCGTTTGCAGAGATGACATGAGTTTAAGAAGTTTGAAGTTCAAATAAACTACAAACTGCATAGGTATGATAGGTTATAGTTTGCGGAGTGCCAGTGCAGGATGGGACTAAACGTGACATCCATGAAGACGACCGTGGTCAGCACGGACGAGGCGATCGGTAAAAGAGCTCCGCAGGAGACTTCACGAAATTCTTAGAGGTCAAAGAGGAAGAAAGTCAAGAAACCTTACTGCACTGACTGCTAATCTGATAATCTCATTGAAATTGTTCTCACAAAAACATCGAACACACAATTTAAGAACAAAATCTTGAATTCTGATTCATGTTTCATGTTTCACTGTGTGCTTGTTGTGTGCTTGTTGTGTGCTTGTTGTGTGCTTGTTTTTTTGTTTTCAGTTGAATGGAAACACAAAGAGAAGTCCAGCCTGGAGACCTGGAGACCTGGAGACCTGGAGACCTGTCAGTTTGGCAAGCTGCCTTTTGAAAGATGGGAAGGGAAATGAATGAGTTGGTTTTGGTTAAATTTTCGCCTTGATTTCAGGTGATTGGAAAGAAAGGGAGGACAAGAATCACAACGGTCCGAAATGCCCAGAATCACCCGATTCCAAAATGCACAGCGTTTCGAGAACTTTTGAATTTTCAGGTTGGGGCAAGAAGGACGAATGGACACGTGTTAAGCCCAGCGTTTTTCTTGGAAGTTCGACCAAAAACATCAAAAAACGTGTCGAGAACAGAAGATGCTGAACACTTCTCCAGGTCGCCGCAGTTGGGATGTTGTGAGACCCAGCTTTGATGATGTCAACATCGATGTGGTATGTTTTTTCTTCTATGATCTTTCATGTTTCTTTTCTTGTGTGAGATGTGAATGGCACTTGAATTTGTTGATGATTTGATATGATCTGTTTATCTCTGTTTTATGACAGTGACTGGCTCAGGGTGATCGCAAGTCGGATTGGTGGTCATGGAAGGATTGGGAAGATTGGGAGCAGACCGAAAGGCCGTGGTTGAAAACCGATAGATCTGATCGATCTGATGGATCTGATAGATCAACTATCATGACCTGTCTTTGCAGGGAAAGCAAGAACAAAAAGAAGAAGAAGAGAAACAAGCGCAAAGAATGGCAATCCAAAGAGAAGGATGATGCCAGTGGAAGCGCCGGAAGTGGTAGCGAAGGCGGGATAGTTTGACAAATCTTGTCCCTCGTGCATCTGAGGTGGGGAGGTGAAGAGTAGCACTAGTGTTCTACACTACGGTAGGGATATGTCGTTTTATGCTCTGCTAAATGGTTCAAGTAACCGATACTCTCTTGAGCCTAGATACAACCAAACACATGTAGATGTAGACTCTTCCCTATACTGTGCAAACCAAGATAAAAACGAAGCACAAATTCATGACGCTGTAATTAAGAAACATTTTACCCTGGCTAGGCATGATCAACTACGAAGATATGCCCTACGAAGAAATTTTCAACTGATAGGCTCATGCTTCACGCAAGAAAAAGTCCAAAATTGGGTCACCATGAATTTCATCATGGGTGCTCAGATTGCCTTGCAAATATATGACATTTTGAATTCTCGCCGGGAAGCAACAAAATCACATTCAAAAGTGTGGGACCATCACAAGAAACTTTCAAGGAAACAGCAAAAACAAAACCAGTTCATCCTGGTGCGGTGCTGTGGCCTTTTTCGAAGTTATGGGTTTGAACGAGCGTTTTACGTTTTTGGAGCACGTCATTGCCGATCTTCCATAGACCCTTCAAAGTGGGAATGGAAACGCTGCCGAGGCAAGTCAGAGCACATCAATCTTCTGGAAATGAAAGCTGTACTCGTACTTCACTGCATCCAATGGCGGTTAATTTTGTTTTTCAATGAGAATATTGGTTTTTTGGTTTCAGGCATTTTGTAAGAACGGTGCTGTTTTGTGGGCGTTTTTTCATTGGAGTTTATAGGCCTTTTTAAAAGCAGCATTGGTTTTCAAAGAGAGCTTTATGTTTTTGCAACATGTCATTGCGTTTTCAAAGGGCTCTTTAATTTTTTGGAGGGCCCCTAATTGATTTTCAATGGCGCCCTAGGTTTTTTGTCATCCAAGATCGTTTTTCAATGAAAATCATTGCTTTTTGGTAGTTAATTTTGTTTTTCAATGAGAATATTGGTTTTTTGGTTTCAGGCATTTTGTAAGAACGGTGCTG
>DF243145.1:31152-43924 GCA_000507305.1 Breviolum minutum Mf 1.05b.01 | reverse complement strand
GTGGTTTTCTTCTTTTTCACATACGCCGACTATCCGATTTCTTTTTTCCCGAGGAATTACATCCACAGCCATGGCATTGTGCATCGTGTTACCTGGAAGCAACGTAAAGTCGTGAGTCAGGTGGCGTCCAAAAATCCAGGCTTCACGGTGGTAGTTTGTTTTTTTTGTGTTTTTGTCGTCTGCTGAGGACATCAAACTTGAAAACTTCATGTATGCGCGGAAGGACACGGACCACTTGAAGCTCATTGATTTTGGACTCAGTGTCATGGCGTTTTGTTGGAAAAAAACGCCGTGGTTCAAGACGAGACTCTTCGGCCGACGTTTTAAAACGACCGTTGGGCCGTTTCTTTTGTTGAGGCAAAGTCTGGGAGCCCAATACCAAAATGGAAGCTTCCTGTGGCACCTTGGGCTACATTGCCCCTGAGGCTAGGTGGGTGTTTTTGGCCAAAGCTTTCGAGTTTGAGTTGGGAAATGCAAAGATGAACTGAAGGGATTTGAGTTGATTGAGATGATAATTTAGCCGCTTGTTTCATGTTTTCATGGAACCCTGGAATCCTTGTGGTTTGCTTCAATGAGCAATGCTGATGCTATACTAATGGTGTACTGCAGGTGTTGAACAAGACTTACAGCTCCAAATGTGATTTGCGACCTGGCAGTATGGAAGCATTCGAGGCTGTATTCAACTCATTCCATATGAAGATCAGCTATCTTCTCTAGCTTTCTGCAGTTTCTGGAGATTTTGAAAATTGCCAAGAGGAAAACAAGTGCCAATCATCTTGGACTATGTTAGGGTTTCCTGCTGCCTTCCATCGGACTTGAAGATAGCAACAAATGGCTACCCACTCTTTTTCGTTTCAAGACTTTCGGTGACAAAAGGTGTTGGAGAAAATCATTCCAATTCTGTGGCCGTAACAATGATACAGGGTGATTCGTCGAGGCAAGTTAACTGCGATCAACTTCCCTACCAGAGCTGTTTTTTGCAAGCAACCATGATAGCGTTATTATACCATCTTGATTTGGCCAGAAGCTTCTTATTCTCTTGAATAAGGTGGAGTGTTGGTGTCATCGTTTACATCCTTCTCTCTGGTTGTATGCCCTTTGCTGGTTCGGAACAGCATCAAATCGTCTGCATCATGTCTGGGATGTACGACATGGAAGATGAGGTTGGGTTTTTCATTTTGTAGTGATTGGCGACGATTTCGAAGTTTGGTGCGCTTCTTTATGTGATGAAGGGTCCCAAAAAAATCAACGGCTGGGTTCATCTGCCAGGAGTGGAAAGGCGTTTCAAGCTGTGCCAAGGACTTTGTGCCTTGATCGCAGTCAGATGGTGGATAGCCAGATAGCCATTCTTGGCCTTTGTCGTCGTCATTATCATCAACAAAACGAGCATCAGCACCAGGATTTTTATATCCCACCTCCGTGGGATATAAA
Organism: Breviolum minutum Mf 1.05b.01; assembly: GCA_000507305.1. NCBI lineage: Eukaryota > Dinophyceae > Suessiales > Symbiodiniaceae > Breviolum > Breviolum minutum. The sequence continues at coordinate 42,493 of DF243145.1, read as the reverse complement.
AGAGAGCAATGAAAGAGTCATCATCTTGATCACCAGACTGGAAACCCGTTTTCAGAAGATGTTTTAATTTTTATTTCTGGAAGCAAAAAAAGCTGCCAAAACTCGCAGCACCTTTTTGGCTTTTAGTGACCTGGGTTACTTTGGTACTGTTTCCAGTTTCCACTGAGCCATGGAGCAAAAAAAAGTTTCCAAAGAGCGAAGTTTCAACTTTGAGAGTGTCGGTGGTCGATTGAAGTTAGTGACCGAAGCCACGGCTCCCGTCAGTTTGCTGAAGGGAGATATCGTTGTGGCAGAAGTGCACAAGAGATTGAAACTTCAAAAAGCTGAAGCAGCAGAAGAACGTCAACGACGAAGTCGTGAACAATTTCTACTGCAACACAAGACTCACCTTGTGGATTGGTTGAGATCAAATCACTTCAACATAGGGGATGTCAATGCACAGGGCATGTTTCAGCCAGGTTCCTGTTTCAGTTTCAGCTTCTTCAAGACCTACCTTTGCCAGCCACTTCATAAAGCTGTCAAAGATCACAATCAGCCCATCATCGAGCTACTCCTGCAGTTTGGTGCAGATCCACTCGTCAAGGACAGCCGTGGGAAGACAGCATACTACTACGCATCTTGTGATATGCAGAGGACTCGTATGCATACTTTGCGAAGACGATATGAGTCAGAAGGAGGTGTATCTCTTGGGTGACTGTCCAATTCTTGATGGGCGTTTATTGACACATTAGCAGGTCATTGGCCAACCGTCCCCACTCTTAAGCTGTAGTCAGCTGTAGTAAGCTGTAGCACTTTTTGCCCTTTTCAGAAACATTGTAAAGTTGAAGTTTTATGCCGTTTGAGAGAAATGATGTACCTTCACAGTGTGTGTGTGTGTATGAAGTTATTAACACAGTGTGCGGACGTTGCGTCATCCTGCTGACTAGTTCATAGATTCGTCAGTGCGCTCATGCGTGCTGCTGTTAATGGAGGAAGGATTGCTCGGACTGTTGCAAATGCCAAAATGGGGTTATCCAAATGAGCCAAAAGTTGTGCAACAGGTGAAACTTTGTCAGATTCTGGACATTTGGAAAACCATCCCGTGGCATGCAAAGCTAGAAACCTAGCGGCGCCATCGTCTTCTGTCCGTGCAAAGCCGAGTGTGCCAAAGTGCTTCGCAAATGCAGCCTGTTCATCAATGGTAATCATATGAGCCACGAGAAAAAACACACCTGATTCTACTTCAATGTATGATTCGAACTTTTTCATCATTTACATTCATGAATGTTTTTTCTGGCGAAGCCGGCCAAGACCTAAAAAGTGCAGAATTTAACCCAAAAAAAACGTCGAAGTAAAATTGGGTTTCCTTGGTACGGAAACCCAAAGTTGGCCCAAGTCGTTGATCGTTTTGGCTGACAGCACCAGTGACAAAAAGTCACTTCTTTGTGAACACTTCAAGTCTTAGTGAAGACCGTGTGCTGTTTTGGATTTTGCTGAGGCAGCGCCTCACCATAACGGCTAGACACTGGGGATAGTGGGACTCTGGAATTTTTGGCTTCGCTACTAGTAATCCTAGGAACTGTGGAACTTCGAAACATTTATGGAAGAAGTCTCAACTATCGGCCTCAGGTCTAGCTGTCAAGGATCCAGTAAGTGCCATGCATACAGATCCGCTTTATGAGCTGAGGCTTTCCGTGCCGTGTGCGTTCACTTTCTCGGATAACTTGCCTGAGTGGATATGATCAAAGATATCCCAGCCAATGAAAAGGCATTCTTATTCTCGAAACAAATACATGTGATTACATTACTACATTATCTTATCTTATCTTATCTTATCTTATTATATTCTATTATATTCTATTATATTATACTATATTATATTATATTATATTATAGCATATTATGTTATGTTATGTTATGTTATATTATATCTTCATGTGATTCGTGCTTTTTAAAGATAATTTCTTCCGCAAGTTTTCAGGAATAGTGGCTGATTTTCAAGTGGCAAAATACCATTGCCACCATAAAGGAATATGCGATGTGAAGAAAGCAAGTGCCCTCACGCCCAAATGCCAACAATTTTGTTTCACGACTTCCTGCAATCAAGGAGGATGCACTCGTTGAAGGCAAGCCTCAGGACACGTTTCACAGCATAGGGCAAAAATATGACATCTATGCTGTCACAGACTTGAGACCGGCCACGAAAAAAAACAACATGAGGCCTTGCCTCTTTGGGACGCGGGGATGGGACACACCGTGAGTTTTCTGAACTTTCAATAAGTACCTGCTGAGGGACACATCAGGAAACCCAGAAAACATGTACCAAGACCTAGGTCAAGAAACTGCTGGTGGTGGATGTTGGAGAGCGCATGAGTGCTGAAGAAGCACTTGGGCATCGATGGATTCAGGAATCTGACATTTTTAGTTTGCGAGCGGATTTGGGGGGAGTGGCGGATGATCTTTTTTGATGTGATGAACTAGACTCTCAGAGTGATCCATAAAGGTTTTTTCAAGAATTTCTCAGCGTTCATGATCAATCCATTTGGACACCCCTTGCAGCGCCTACTGCTGTTAACATAGATGAGATGCATTTGGTTGCAAGCGACAGGCCGTACGAAAAGTCAACGGCCTTTGGTTTTTTTGCCCATCCAATTTCCTCCCCTTCACAGGAGCGTGAACAGCTCAATTGCAAACGCAAAGTCGATCGCTCTGTAGTGGATGCATTGAGGCGAAATTTGGCGTTCAACGCAGTGGGTTTTTCGGGGGAAAAGCGATTCTCCCCAACGTCCAAACTTCCAAGTTCCTCTCCAGGCGTTTCGAGCATGCGTCCAAGTTCCGGCGTGCATGTCTCTCGGTCATGGCTTGGTCTCTAACTCATGAGGAGAGGAAATCAGCACCTTGGATTCAGATTTTTTTTCAATGGATTTTCCAACGGTGAAATACGGAGAGTTTGAAGGGAATATGACGGAGATGAAAGGGAAATCCCCGAATTTTGACGTGTTTTAGAAAGTGAAGGCATAACATTTTTCCCAGTCATCAAGGGAAGATCTACACCAATCCGTGGAATACCTATCCGTGATCTCAAGAATTGATCTCATGTGTTTTTTTAACTTTGGAACTGCCACCTTTGTTTACAATTTGATGCTCTACTTCTAAAACAAAGCTGGACATTGGCTTTTGGAAGTTATTTTCACACTGAAGATCGGGTATTTTTGCTTAGTGCCTTTTGTTTTGCAGACAGATTCGCATCAAGGGTTTGATGGTTTACAAGTCTACAACCAACCCTGCACTAGTTGGGATGGGTATAATACATGATGAAACCCCTACAAATAGTGGGGAAAAACCAATGATCAACGGATCCTTGCGACCTTCAACTGGTTGGGGATGGCTGTGGATCAACATGATCACCAGGTAGTGGATGCTTTTCTGGAGTTGGATACCTCCCGCCGCGGTACCATTCGCCTGCATGAACTTCGTGATGTGTTGAGCCGCTTTGATATCCCGGATCAGGTGAGATGAAGATGAAGGGAGGAAAATTTGGAGTTTTCTTTTTGTTGGTTTGTTGTTGATTCCTTTTTTGAGAAAATGTGGCAAAATCCTAAGGATTGAAAGATTCTTTAAGAACAGCTAAACATAAAACCTTGAAACGGCTAAATCCTTGTGGGTTCTTTTTGACATTTCCGAAAGTTCGCATTTTTGGGAAACCCAATGCTCAGCTAGGTGGTGGTTTTAAATGTTTTTTATTTTCACCCCTATTTGGGGGAATGATCCAACTTGACTATATAATATTTTTCAATTGGGTTGAAACCACCAACCAGTTAGGAACTCTCCTTCATTTTGTCTTGTCTGTACTCGTAGGAGTCAGCGGAAATCTTCCATGCACTCGACCGTTGCCATTGCGACGAGGCGGGGAAGAACTTCCTGGAAGGTGGAAGTTTTTCCAAAAAGACATGCGAATTTGCCTGCCTTTTCCAAACGGGTGTTTCCTTAAACGATGGGTTTCCCCAAATCATCCATTATGAACCATCCATTTTGGGGGCCCAACCCTATTTTTGGAAACACCCAAACACTTCAAAAAACAGCTTTTGGTTTTTCAGTTTTTGAAAGTGTTTCTTGAATGCTGAGTTGAGAACTTTGTGTGCAATTTCCGAAAGAAACTGTCGCAGACAAACACATCATGCACATGCACAGACTCCGGCAAATGTGTCTTGACCGTCTGGAAAACGGTGACTCAAGCTTTGGTTTGATGCAAAACTGAAAAACACTTGGAACCTCCCAACCTTTTCCCGGGAACTGCGATCTGCGATGTGTTGCTTTCGTCGTTCTTGCAGGTGCATTACAGTGAATTCCTGGGTGCCATGGTCTCCTCGCGAATAGCCATGTTTCATGGCAGCTGAAGCGGGGCATTTGAATCTGGGAGGTTTTTACGAGCGAGGCCAATCATGTCTTTAGGATTATAGTAGTCACTAGGGATTACATCCCCTGAAGTTTAGCAGCTTGCACCTGAAAAATGATGCAAAAGGAAGATGATGATTTTCCTATTGGGGCCCGGTAACTTTTCAGGAAATTAACATATCCCACCTGGGGAATTTGGAAAAAATCATCTTCAAAACGGGACTTTTTCAGGGGATATCAGGGGATATGTTAGTTGCCCAGGTAACGGGTAACTTTTCAGGTAAAATGTGAAACTTCGGGAGGGGTACATCCCCAGTATCGGTCCATGCCTCCAAGGCACGACCAGATGTTGCGTGCCGCCTTTGCTCGCTTCGATGTGGTGTCTCGGAAGGGCGACCGTTGGTTCCAGGAAGGGTTCCCAATGGAAATCATAGAAATGATGAACATGATGATAATGATAGTGAATAGTGATGATGACAATGATAATAGTAAGGATATCTATAACAACAATAATAAAGAATGATGATGATTGAATGATAAATCATCGCCGTCATCATCATCATCATCATCATCATCATCATCATCATCATCATCATCATCATCATCATCATCATCATCATCATCATCATCATCATCATCGTCGGCATTAGCACCTTATTTGCAACATCGTTGTCAGAGCTTTGCGCCATGGGAGTATATAAACTGCTAGGTCTTTTGAGTGGAACTGCAAGTCTGATGAAATCGCAGGAAATGCTGCTGATCTCAGAAAATTACCCGACTGTATTCCGGTGCACGTCCAATATTTTGGGGGATTTTACTGGGAGTTCGTGAATTGCCAGCTTTATTCCATTTGGAACTGCATTCTTAAACTTCAATGAGTTTCATCTAAGTCAGACTGGTAGCTGTTTATACTATTTCCAGTTTGTTGCGCAAACACTATGGAATCTACGGCTGTTGAGGATGGCAAAGGCTACATCTCCCGTGATTCCCTGACGACGATGCTGGGGGATGGTGATGTGGACGAACTGCTGGAGGAGGTTGATCCCAAGTCCACGGGCAAAGTGTGCCTTGGCGGCGAAGGGTGGCAGTTTCAGGCTGCAGTTGGGAGAATGGTTTTCATTTAGATTTTTAATCGTATTAATGTCGAAAAACCTACAGATTGTCCCAAATGTTTGTTTTGCAGCTGCTAAGGCAGAGGTCAAACAGGCTAGCAACATGTCTATTCAAAAACATTGATTGCAAAATGCCGGCAAATCGCCAAACGGCACCTTTACTGTTACCAGACCAATGTTGCAAGCCAGCTTTTGTTTGAACTCAGAAAAGGAGGACAAGAAATGCATTGTGATATATTGTGATAAATTATAAATTGTTTGTTATTTCTTGTTCAACGCAGGAGGTGAGTATGTGTTTTTAGAGATGTCCATATTTTGTTCGCAGGAGGTGATCCAACTCTCCCTGGCACGCTAGCCTTAGGTCCTACGAACAGTTCGTCGCTTATCTCCGAAGTGGCAATGCCCAGGCCCCTGACATACCAGGTTTCCATCGGAAGGTTTTGTAGCCAAAATTGCAGCTTTGGGGCTTCTTCCGTTGTTTTTTTTTTGAAGGTAAGTGAAGTGGGATCACCTGTTGGCAGGAGGAGCACATGGACGTGGTAAACCAGGTCATTGATGATTTGAAACGTGAAGCTGGAAGCCCAGTTGTTGGAATTTCATGTGCAAAGTTAGTTGGGGTGAATTCCAAGATATTCTTGGTGAAGGACAAGATGAGAATCGCCCCTTTTTTGGTATTCACTGCGAATGATTTGAAAAACATATTGCGAACATATTTTGATGCAATGGGCCACCTCAAGTCATGGATACCAAGGACGATGCCGCGAAACGAAGACGCATCGATTGAGCGGCCCCAAAAAGCGGGCGCCAAAAAAAAGAAGTTTTTGTCCATGGCCTTGGGTAGACCATGTGGGATTGGATTCAATCGCAAAATGATTGCAACATGTGATGGAAGGCCAAATAAACTAATATAAACTATGTCTTTTTTATAGGAAATGATGATGGAATGTTATTATATGTTAGGTTATTTCATGTTCTTATGCAGTAGATACTAAATGTTATTATGGTCATAAGTTGTTGATGCTATTCAAATTTGGCTATTCCACCTTACCACCACAAACCTACAAGCAATTTGTGTCCCCAGGAGACCAGTGGTGCCAGTGGCTCCCTTGCCGTGCGCTCCCTTCCCACGGCCGGGCAACACATCGAAACACTTGGTGCTACAAGATGGAGAGAGTTCCATCCAAATCCATCCGACATTTAAGACTAACAACAATCAGGTCTACAACCATCAAGATTGCAAAAAATATGTTGAACAAAAACCATTTCTGCTATACAAAAATCCTCGTCTGAAATCGAGTCATCCATTCCCTTATGGCCAGGCGTGTCCAATGTTGGACATTCGCCCATGTGGAAAACGGAGAAGTTGGGATACACGTGCTGCACAGGCAGGGTGGGTTGAAGGCAACAGAGGAATTTGGTAATTCGCATAGGGAATGGGAAGTATCGAGTTCGTGGCAGGTGGCAGCCAATTTGCAACGCTCCAAGGACTGCAAAAAGGGTGAAGATAGGGTTGAGTTTTAATGGTGATATCATAGATAACTCTTGAAATCGTATTGCTCGCGATGAACCTTTTTTTTTTGTCGACAAAGTTGATGTCAACCCAACAAAATGGTGGTCAGCGGGGCACAAGTGTACCGGCTGAAGAGTCAAACTTGCAACCTTGGCTCAGTGGAAGAAGGACGAAAAAAAAATCACGTCATTTAGAAGCCAAACAAAACGCGGAGGGTCTCGAAACATGAGTAGATCATCAAGTGACTGAATCATATTCTGAAAACCAGCAAAGCCGGAAACACCAAGCAATTTATTGCCAAGAAGTGAAGGCACTAAGGCACTAAGTAACTTGGCATTTTGGCGCCGATTCCATGCATCACTTGGGCATCGCGACTTGGCTTGGTGTTTTGGCATTGCCAACTCTGGGCAACGTGGTGCAGTATCGGACAGAAGGGACTGGTGTCTTGTGCTGCAAAGCAGACGGAGCAAGTCATTGGGGGAACGGGAGATCTTTATAACATATGTATATTATATATAGTTTGATCATATGTATAGATATGTGGCATACACATCATGAGGTTGTTGATCTTGACAGCATGCAAAAGCACAGGTGAATATCCTTTCCCAAAAAATCTGTTTTTACTCCTCACGCTTGATCCAACACGATGGCAGTCTCCAGTTCAAGTGGTCTGTGGTGTTATGCTTCAGCCTTTCAGCTTTGTCGAGGTTTCCAATGTGCCTTGTTTGAGTTTCCTCGAGCCCCACGAGAAGTGCACTGTTGGGGTGTCAATGACCAAGGCACAGTACAAAGTTGCCAACATCCCCAAGGTTTACAAGCTGTGAATCTAGTTGATGGATGAATATGATGAAGGATGGATGGGTTGAAGAAGCTTCTGTTGGGCCGATGAATGGATTTTCACGTCCTGAAGGTCAACTTGGTCAGGGCGACACCATTGCTCGGCCACTGAAGCAGGTTGGGCCGGAAGAAAGTTGCATAAGAAAAGTCACAAACATGCGCAAGGTTCTTATGAATCACTGAGACTTAGGAGGATTTTATTTAAAGACGTTCTTAAATGCAATTCTGAAGTGAGAAGTGATAAGAAGTGATAGGACGTATCATATATGAATTGTGTGAATCGGAGAGTTCAGCTTAACACATCCAGAGATACATCTAGTCGCAGGAGCGTGTCCTGCTGGGCGGAGCTGTTCAGAACATTACCAGCGGTGCATATCACAGCTGTGGGTTGTTGCTCACCGGAGAGGTACGAAAGGTGAAGTGCTGTGTGAAAAAGGTATACCCCGTACACCCTGGAAGATTAACATGGAACCTGAACATGATAGTTTGGAAGATGATTTTCCTTTTCAATCGGGTGATTTTTAGGTTCCATGTTGATCTTCCGGGGTGTAAATTCGCATGGCCCACAAAACGAAATGGACTACAATTGGATTCGTTGAATACTGAAATGGATTGAATAATTGGATTGAACATTCTGAAACGAAATGGGTTTTGCTTAGTTTCTCCAATTTTTGAAAGCTCACAACAAGAACCACCAATTTCTATTTTTTCCAAAAAAGACACCAAAAAAACCCTGGATACCTTGTTTTGAAGCCTCAAAAAATGTCAGTGACTGTCACTGAAGGTGAAGTGTTGGGGTGGTAACTCCCGTGGTCAATTGGGCACCGGTGATGTGGAAAATCGTGGCAGTGCACCGCACCAAATGGGCGACTGGCTCCGGTCAGTTCTTTGGCGCCAATGGGAATGGGATGAGGAAATGGCCCGTTGTTTGTACGAATTTTCTATGAAATGTGGGAATGTCTCAAATTTCTCTGTTTGTTTTTTTTTTGTGAAAAACTATCCGACAATCTTAGCAAGGATTTTTCTTTTCAGGTTTTAGTGCGACGACAAAAAAACGGTGCATGTCTAAAAGAAACATCGAAGGCTAAGCTCCAAATTTCAAGACGTCACCCAAAAAAGCATCCGGAAATTGGAATAAATTTTTCCCCCGAACCTTTCGCGACGAAAAAAATGGCCGAGCACTTGGGTCTTGGGTGACCCAGGTCCAACTAGGTGCTCCTGCTGCCCAAGTGGCTGCGGGTGCTGAACACAGCTGTGCCAGGTTGATGGATGGAACCTTGGCGGATAAACCCGTTGGCGGATGGAAGGTTGGAGTAATCGATTGGAAGGAACTGCATGGCATCAAAAAACTTGACCATTCCCATTTTTTCTGATTGACGTGTATTGACGATCTTGTGTTTTTTTGTTGAAAGTACATCAATGAATTTTAAGTCTAGAAGATGATGTATGAATTTATCAGAAACTCAAGTACTAGTAGAATCTACTATAATCTGCTATATCGATCTATATAGTGCAGCTAGATGTTGGAATCTTCTCAAAACAGCAGTCCAAATTCTTCTCCTCGGCAGTGACACCATGAGGTCGCGTAAAATGCTGGGGAGCTAACAGCCAAGGGCAGGCCCTGTCAGCAAAGCCAAGACCGTCCATTGGGAGCTATGCCTGGGAAATGGGAGAAGCATTGGTTACTTGAACTCAACGGCGTCTTTTGGGTGTTGGAAAAGGGGTACAGTAGGATTTTGAAGGAGTTTGGGAGATGTAGGAATCCTATGGAATGCTATGGAATAGCTTTATTTTCATCAACAAAATCATGGGACTGGACTGATTTGGGTATATTTTTGTCTCCAGAAACACGTCTCTTGGAGCTTTCCAATCTGTGACTTGCCATCTCCTCACTTGTTTTTGTCCCAGCCAAACTGCGCTAGGCAGCAGAACCTTTGCCTCGAAAAGCTGTAAGCATTGTGGCTGGACAATGGCCTCTTGGCAACCAAAAAGGGATGATTCGTTGGTATGTTTGAAGTGAAAACTACAATTGGAACCATCAATCATCAACCAGCATCACTGCATCACTAGATTCTGGTGTAGTTTTTTTAGTCCTCCCTGCCAGGCACACTTGCGCTATTCTGGAGGACAAGACCTCGAAGTGTTGGGGCTCTATGAATCCAGCAAATGCATGAGCGAGGCCGTGTACATAAGATAAGCGACTCAATATTGGTGGAATCATCTGATCGAGGTGTAGATCAAAAGATCCTAAAGATTCTTCCCAAAAGACCAGATTAATTAGTAAAATCCCTACAGCGTCTCCACTTGCAAAAGGCCCTGTTGTTTTCTCGTTTCGCTGATTCCATTGAGCCAAGCGCCAAACGCCGATTGGATCCGGTCAAAGACCAGGATCTAGGTTGCTGAGATAAGTTGGTGGAAGGGTTTGGAGCCATCAGGAAGTGAACAGAGTCAACACACAACTGGGGAATACCATTTGTACTTCATGCAAGATCATGGCAAGGTAATACCTGTAGTTTTTTTTGAAGCATTAAACAAAAGGAAATGATGAAGAAACAATTGCACAGGATCATTTTGCTGAAGTTCCTCTACTGGCCAAGTTTTTTTAGGGAAGCAGGGTTTTTGCAGATCTCATTCCCCAGGGTCACATGATTAGACAATGTCAGGTGACTGAAAAACAGACCGCTCCCCCCAAAGAATGTGGTATTGTCATCGGGGAGGGATTGGGTTAATTAGCAGGACGTTTTGAGGTTTTACATGCCTAAGACAGGATCCTTTAGGTGGTGAAGATTCTAAATTTGGGTGCCCCTAAAAATCCACTGGTTTTCCGTCAAAGCACCCGAAGGATTTCACGTCATGGGATGGATCGCCCATTCCTGCTGGTTGACCGTCACAGGAAGCTTTGATCCACCGACGCGAGCGGAGTTCGACTGCCCAAAGTCTACCTGTTAGCAAGGCCTGGTTGAAAACTTGGAACAGGGGATTGAGGGGTGCATCAAATGGCCCTTTAATGAAGATCTAAGATCATACTTTATTGCTTGAGAAAATGCAGATATCCAGAGATGAAGAGCCCCTTCTTTTTTGTTGATCTTTGAATTTCATCTCTATACTGAACCCTTGGAATGTTTCTCCAGGTGGAAGCTACATCGGCTTCGAAGGCTGAAGCAGCGGAGTTGCGGAAAACGCTGGAGAAGGAGGAAGAAAGGTTGCTTGGCCTTCCACTTTTTTCTGATACCCGCATCTGAATCATAGATGTGTGTGTTTGCACTATTTTGGCAGCCAATTTTTGCCCAGATCTCAAGGTGCAGTGCCCTTCGGAAAGAGCTTTTTGCACGTGATGAGAAAGGAGAATTGCTTGCTCAGCAGGTGGGGAGTGGTGAGTGGTGAGTGGTGGTGACATAATGATGACTTGTAAGTTGTGATCAGACTTCATCTTGAAATTTTACTTTCCCCAAACCCATTGTCCATTTCAACAAATTCAGAAGTAGAAAGTTCTCCCACCTGCAAAAAA
>DF243145.1:0-28543 GCA_000507305.1 Breviolum minutum Mf 1.05b.01 | reverse complement strand
CCATGTGCTTCAGACACGTGATCTTGGTTAAACCGTCCCTATTTAGACCTACATTCTTTGATTGTGGATTCAATTGACAGGTGTCAGCTTCAGAAGCCAATGCAAAGGCAGCGCAGGCAGCGCTAGAGCTACAGGAAGCACAAGTGGTGAGAAGCCAGGCAGAAAGGGCCAAGACACTGAAAAGCGAGAAGGACATGAAGGAGGAGATGGAAGCACAGCAACTGGGCTACAAGTTGTGAACAATAGACACCAGCATAGACCCGAAAAAAAAACATCTTTGATTTCAAAGGAACATCTACAGCACACAAAAACCGGAAGATGGTTCACTGGACCGGAATCTCTTGAACAATCAGGGAGCAAAAGATCGAGATCTCAACCTGCCAGAAGACCAAGGTTTGCAGTCCTGAAGACAGAACTTAGCTCTCGCCAGGAGAGCACCAGTATGATGCCCCGTGCCATTTCGATGAGGTTTGTTTTTGGTTCATCTCTTCCCCCGAATGAAATGGTTTTCCATGCCACAGATCTTTAGATATCCCGGATGTGTATAATAGCACCTGTGGACCTGTGGCAGGAGTTGACGAGCATGTTGGAGGTGCCAAAGTTGGGGATTCGAAGCTGCTAGACCAACAGGTCACTTTGACTCGGATCCGAAACATGTCTGCCGTGGCAGGCAGAAATCGCACGTGAAGAGGTGCTTGGAGAGTTTCTCAAACTGGGAAGGTGTTGTTGGTTGAGACTCGAGACGCAAAACTGGCAGTGGATGTGGGTTGGATGAAACAAAAGGTCCAGGGTATGGGTATGCTCCCTAGTCGCTGAGTAAGGAAAATATCCAAGTCATCCAACCGGTTTTCCATGAAAGATGTGAGTGGCCGATGTGGCATACATGAAACCCAACGGAATCTGCCAGGCTGCCTCCAATCAGGCTGCGCAGAGGTTGGGGTTTTATGGGTGTGGGGAACAGGTGGCAGACTCATTGGAAGATGGCAACTCAAGGTGAAGTTTTCGTGCACACTGTACACTGTATACTGTGCACAGGAGTATTGATTATTTGTTCTTCATGATTCATAAAGACCATCACAAATCTGGGCATAAACATAACCTTCTCCAGATCAGTGTGTGTTGCTACAAACTTTTGGATGATGTGTTTCGATCCCAGCCCAAGTTTTCAGGTCCACAGAATATTTGGAACATGTCAAGGAGGCAGAGTGTGGGAATGGCCGACATGGAAGATGTTGAGTCCCACCAAGTCGAACAAAAACATAGGGAAGGTGTCTCAAAAAGTCAGAGGTCTTAAAAGCCACAAGTTTCCCAACTTGATTTTGATTCTATCCAGGCAATTTGTTTGTTCTCGGTACTTTTAAGACTTTTTTTTGTTTGAAGTGTCCAAGATATGTGTTTGCTTCTCGCATAAATTGTAAAAACTTCAAAAATAACACGAGTTTTTACTTGGAAGGAGTGGATTTGAAGCTCTGGAAGTATCCAAAGCTCAAATCAAAATACGCAGCTACTAGAAGTGTCGCTTCACCAAAAACGCCCAGTAACACCGGCAGATCTTGGCCATCTCTGCAAGGCCCTACTGGCCGCTCATGCTGCGGCGCAAGCACATCGTGAGGCGGAGATTCAGGTGGAAGAAGCGAAAAGGTCTGTGGGGAAACAGCTGCTTGGCAATAAAAAACTGGGAAGAAACAAACTCTGAACAGTACTGAAACGGCTAGTATATACATTCACACAGACATGGATTGATATATTGATACAACTATGTATGTATATAAATATAATGTATATAAATATATATAAGTGCATGTGTATATATATATATAAAATATGTATGCATGTACATGGATATACGTGTAGCGTGTCATGTGCCAAAACACCCCAGTGGTCTTACAAGGTGCTGAGCAAAAAGACAGCACTGTCTCTATCAGCAGATGTTGCCAGCAGAGTCAACACAAGTAATATATATATATATATTTATATTTACATCGTATACTTTGAGGTATGTCCATAGATATGTACATATTTAAAATGTATACCCATATTTCTGAGTACGGTTGGGTGAAACATTTTCTGTTTGGTATCTCTGACATGCCCAGGACTGTCGCAGGGGAGGCCCTGATCCGTCAAGCAGAGGAAGCCGAGCAGCGAGCGCCGGAGCTTGGAGCTCAGTAGGTACCATCTATGACCATATGATATTCTCTTTGCAGTTTTTTTTTAAACACATACATATTTGTAAGTTTCGTGCAGGGGGTGCAAGATTTAATTTCAAAGGGGAGTTTGTCTCAATATTTGGGGACTATGAAAAAACCTATTGTGTTTTGAAAGGTCTGTTTTTTTTTTTGGGGGTGTGTTTCCCTACCTTTGGGTCGATGAACCCTCATAAGCTCCAGGCCGTCTTCAATCACTTGTAATCTTTGGACCATGGCATCTCAGGCGTTCGTCAACCCGGTGTGAGGGTTGAGGGCTGTTTGGAGTATAAGACAGTGGTTTCCTGCTTGGGTGGTTTGGAACAGTTGTTTGGAGTATAAGAAGTGAGGGTTGTTTGGTTGTTTGTTTTTTTTCATGCTCATGGTTTGGTGGGTCAAGTTCGGCCCGAAAAGCACGTCAACCGTACCAGGCGAGGGCAGCGAGTGAGGGAGTGGTTGCCATGCGCGGTCCACAGGGACAAATGATGCTTGGTGATGGTCGTGCAGAGACTGCGGAGGTGCCAACTGAAGTGATGGAAACAAAAGGGATTTTCCAATGATTCTTCTGAAAACTGAAATTCTGTAGCAAAACAGGAATTCCGAAATCTCACGACTACAGTATATAATTAAATCATGTTTCATCTATTTACTCCTTTTGAACGTAAAAAATGGAAACTTTGCCAAGGTGTATTCGTTCAACATGGGTCACATTCACCAGGCTCGCCTTCGTGCTCGATGCCTCGTGGGCTCGGCAGAGGTGTGAAGGGAAACCGCAAAGGAAGGGGGAACTCTGGGAACTTGGAACGTCGTTTTTTTTTGTTTGATACAAGATTTTGAGAGTCCACACTTTCTACATTCTACGTATTTTTTCTGTGTATTTTTTGTGGGATTTTTGGGGGGTTCGATAATGTTCGATCAAGATGAATCTGAATTTGTCTGATTTGGAGCACGATGGTGTTAAAGAAGGTTTGAACAGGAATGCTCCTTCTGGCATGTCAGAAGAACCTCCTGACCAAATTTCATCGAGAATGTATATCATAACACATCATATACAGATATGATTGCAATTTGCAGCATTTTGTCATTAATTTGTAACCAAATTCTTCACAAAATACCAAGGTGTGAGGCGGAATGACTAACACCCGCATTGAAACACATCAAGAGAAATTGGATGCAAAGCATCGCATGATGTGTGCACCAAACATTTCATTGGTTGCAGCTGAGTTTGCTCTAATGCTGTCAAGGCAACTGTGTCTGACTTGTGTCATCATTGAGCAAGTTGGGCAAAACAGCGCAAACCCGCAACAATTCATGCATTACATAGCAGTGCACGCAGAAGCTAAATCTAGCAGTTCAATTGTTCCTGCGGGGCATGATCGAAGTCATGTAGTATCTTCAAAACGAGCATGCAACAGAGATCAACAAAGATATTTGGTGATTGCTTGAGGACTAGTCACTTCCTTTATCCAGTGGATAGGAAGCTTCCTTAAATGCCACTACTTCACCTTATAGGCTTGATCCAGATGGCAGCAGCGGGTGGGTCAACTTCGAAGCCGGTGGCCATTGTCACGGGCGCCAACACGGGTATTGGCTTTTATACAGCAGGACAGAGGGCTGGTAACATGGTCCCATAGAATCCCATAGATGGAAGCATGGAACATCATGGAACCATGTCTTCAAGTGAAGGGACTTGGATCCACAAATATCAGCCAACCTTTTTTAAGTCACTCGTTGATGGCGTGTCGACTTCCTTTCTCCATATCATCAAGATACCCTTCCCCGCAAAAAAAAAACACTGTACACAGAGAAAAAACATGACCACCCTCTTTCCAGCCAAAATAAAACCCCCCCAAACTCACACCACCTCAAAAAAAAACCAAACACCACCGATTCTGCCAACCATCTTCCCCAAAAAAAAACCACTCCCCCCCCGCAATGGACTTACTTGACTCCCTCCAGAAGAGCTCAGTGGCCGTGGCTTCCACGTCATCTTGGCTTGTCGCAGCTTGGACCGTGCAGCCAACGCCTTCGAAGCAGCGCAACGCCGCGGGAGCGCCGAACTGAAGAGGCTCGGTCCAGTTGGAGCAGTAGGTTACTATGGTTCACTATGGGTCATTTTGGTTTATTATGGTTCAGTATGGTTCTAGTGTTTTTCTTGAAAAGTATACTCTGTAATATGTATATATATATATGTATATGCATTATATTATATTATATCATATTATATTATATTATATTATATTATTTTATTTTATTTCATTTCATTTTATTCTATGTAAACGATTGTTTTCGGTTCCATTTTTTGTGCAACATATTATAGACGCTTTTTTTCATTTTCTTGTTGAACTACCAATGCAAGGCCTTGGAGAAGTGTTTTTTTCTCGTGTAAGGAAATGTATACTTTCTATTCTTACCGGGTTTTGGACTTTACGGTTTCGGAAGTCTTGGGGATGTTGTGGTTAGATAGCTTCGGATTTCACTTCCTGCTTCGACACTCCTAAGATCCACGCGAATCCCCCATGTGGACCTCATGAATTTGGTTGAGACAATTATCACTGCATCATTCCTGCCAAAAAATGGATGTTTTTTTTTTTTTTTTAAATCAGACAAAAAACACCCGAGAAAAAAAAACAACACCTCACCATGCCCATCTCACTTTGTAGCCAAAGATCGGATTTCTCGGGATAAGTTATTCTTTGGATCCCTACGGGTTACACCCATGATACACCAGACAGCACGCCTTGATGCCAGATTGGACCTCTCATCTTTTGCATCAGTACAAGACTTTGCATCTAGCATGGATCGGCCTATTGATCTCTTGGTGTGTCAGTTGGCAAGAATAGTGGGGCTGGTAAGGGAGCCAGTGGTTGGCGGGAAACATGGTTTAGAAATGGTCAATTTTCAAACGGAGGATTCGAGGCTCAATTTCCAGTGGAGGATGGGATGATGGCGATGATGGCGATGAGCATGGGGAGGTTATGTTTGCCAGATGTTTTTTAGACACAACATTGAGTGATGCCGACGTCGAAGGCAATGCTGGTTTGAACTCAGCTTCTGCCAACCAGGACCGATGGGTGTCAGGATCTGTGTCATCAGGGATCCATGCCAAATTCTCAGGATGCTACGGTGAGGTCACCGCAAAAGGAATTTCATGTAGCAAGGCCCCCAACTGTAGGGGATTTCCTTATTTCTAATATTTCAATTTCTAGTGAAATCCAGGTTATCTAAATTTGCTCAGATTTGAAGTAGCGTTGACACAAAGACTGTGAAGATGCGAAGTGTAGATCCTCTGTAAAGAAACTGCCAGAAGTAACCGCATTGCCTAACTGCCATACTTTGGAAAAATCCACTATTTCTAGTGAAGCAACGCTTCTTGACAGATTGGTACTGTTGATGGTTCAGATATCCTGCACCATCTGGGATGTATAAAACCTTGTTAAAAATGAGATATTCTTCATATCAACTGGTTAGCCGGATTTCAGCCATCAACAGTATGTGCCACCTTTGTAGCATGATGGTATCTATCAACACCTCTCCCGGGATGTTGGTGTCGAACACCCCTTTGGGACCCGGATTCCCTCCAGGAACCTGAAGGTCAACTATCGGTTGATAAGGTGGATGTCCTGTACCAGACCAACTATTTGCAAATTGGACTGCAAGAGTTTCAGGGTAAAAGTCGTGAATCTACTGTAGGTAGTTGGTGGTTTGAACATGTTTTTTTTTGGTTGGAAACTGTCTCCCGAAAGGGGAAGATGATGCCAAATTGACTTGTATTTTTCATGATGAAAATCACCAACCATAGTATAGTAAGGGGACGTTAGCAGCCTTGATGCAGCAGAAGAGTTGGTCCTTGGTCCTGATGAGGTCACACTTCCTTCTGACCTTGTTGCTTCTACCTTTGCTTCGTCGTGCACGTGGAAGAGTGAGACTCAGCTTTGTCCAATAATCGTGGCATTCTTTTTTTTTTTTTCGGGGTGATTTCAGAACTCTTGCATCTCTTTCACAGGGGTCATTCAAACAATGCAAATGTACTGTAATTTTGAGGGATTTCCCTTACAGTAATTCTTTGGTTGGTCGTATAATGACCCCGTGTTTCAGCTCAACAAAATGAACTGTTTGCTTTTCATTGCTCCATTTTGCTTTGGTGGAGGTCGGACCATCCAAGAGAAAAATATGTGTATATATATATATTGTTGATGGAAGAAATCCTGCACCAGTTGATAGGTTTTGTACATCCCAGGTGGTGCAGGATTTCTGAACCATCAACAGTATGTATACATATATATATATATATGTATCTATACACATTGTTGTACTGTCCGTGTAATTCAGAATTATTGGATATTATTGGCATAAGAAATAGTCGAACAAATCGCTGTAGGCTGTACAACGCGACAGTATATCTCTGTGGTCATTCCTGCCACCTCCAGGGTTAACATCTCTTCGGTGGTGCATCGATCGGCGAGCCTGGATGATTTTGAGATCACCTGCAAGGTACGACAGCCCTATGTTTCGTGCCCTGCTCCGAGATGGATGGATGGTTCCCGGTTGGCAGGTGAAGATTTTCCGGAAAAGATAGAAAGTTGAGATGAAGAGTGAAAACATGAATCATACATGCTGATAGGTGTTGCGGAAACTCGCAACGCAACGAACTTAGAAATTGTTTCAGCTTTGTTGACCCGAATATTGGAGGGAGATCAAACTTGATGCTCAAATGTATGAAACTGGGTTGAAACCACGAACTATAGCTTTGTATTAGAAGCTACGAGAAGTCAAGAACATTTTCATCACAACTTGACTTTTCAATCCCTTTTGCAATGAACAAAAATCCATCGCCTTTGATTTTTGTACACCCTGGAAATTAACATGGAACCTAAAGATCACCCAATTGAAAAGGAACATCATCTTCCAACCTCCATTTTTGGGTTCCATGTTAATTTTCCAGGGTGCAAAGATGGGTTTTTCAACTCTACATCTCTGTTCATTACTTTTCTGTTGCAAGTGATCGTATAACATACAACTAGAAACCTTGTTTTTTTTTTTTGTTGAAGGGAAGTGGACATTGGAGAATCCTCTCCAACAATGTGTGAGCTGACTTCTACCATTAATCAATGAATTAAATGGAATACCAAGGCTCTATGGTCTTTCAAAATTGGCACAGCACCATGGCAAAAAGGGGGATTTGTGGAGGATGATTGGCTTTCTTTTTAGCATCACCATCACCATCACCATCACTATCACCATCACCATCACTATCACCATTACCATCACCATCATCATCATCATCATCATCATCATCATCATCATCATCATCATCATCATCATCATCATCATCATCATGCTTGATGAGGTGAAGTTGCATTTTGAAGTCTCAGATATTTCTTGGTCCAAACAGGTCTGAATCGGGGCAAGCCCAACTGATACCATCCAACCTCACTACAGAATTTATGATGAAATGGGGGAAGACCCAGAACGACGCTTCCTTGTGAAACACACTACCATGGAGGACAGGTGGGCCTTAATGACTAAGGATTGTGTCGAGTTATGCCCTGCATGCCAGATATGGTGAGGATGCTTGGCAAGGGTTGGGCTATTCAATGGCGGAGTACACTACTTTGAAAGAAACGACATTGAAAAAAGAATAGTATGAAGTCTAACCAATCTTTGCCATAACTTCTGGACATTTGTTTGACTCAAATTTATCAAATGAGTTTTCATCACCAACACAACCTGTAGAATCTGAAATTCTCTGGCAAGGAAGTCTCTTTCCATTGTGTAAATCCTGGTGGAGTGGCTTCTGACATTTGGCGCGGCTTTGCTGGTTGGCAACAGAAGGTGCCAAAGGGAGAATCGGTGGCAAGCTTTCAAGGGATAGTTGGATGTACCCCCAATCTCCCAACGTGGGCCCCCCTATGGGCAATCCCTAAAAAAACGACCCGAAAAAAGGGGGGGGGTATTTATGGGTTGAAAATTCCCCAAGAATCCCTAGAACACGCCACAATAACCATGGGTACACCCAAGTTGTCCCTTGAGTCGGCACACGGCGATCTTCTTGCAGGTTTTTTCGGCGATCTTGATCTCTCCTGCCACTGCGGCCAGTGACTGGGTCGGTTTAATCGTCTATTTGTTCCACCTTTTCGAAGCATGTTGAACTGTTGATATGCTGCAATTCATTGATTTATGCCATGGTTCATGGCATTTTGATGTAGGATAGGGGATTGCTCTATTGTAAAACCCAACAAAATCTTGTGGTTCAACTATCCTTTACCCACAGTAGGAATCCCAACCTTCAATTGCAGTGTTTCGGGCGCCCCCACCCAAGATGCCAGTGGTGAATGAAGGTTTGTAGGGAAGCCCAAACCGAAAAAAAAATGCCATCATCCTGGTGGTGACTGGAATCCTGTGGGGGGCTGTAGATCCAAGATATCACCTGAGTTTCGTTTGAGGATCCCAACCCCAAGGTACCGTGGTGGCAGCTTGCACCACTACAGATGGAGCAGCACCTGCAAAGCCAAGGTGAGGAAATGAAAGTTCATGTGGAGAAAGGTATTGTCCCTTAATAATCTCCTACTAAGACCGGCAATTTTCTGGGGGGGACATTGGGGACATTACCCTTAGATTCCCATGATATCCAGAATCTTTCTTATTTTTTGGCTTCATGATTTTTGGTTTCTAAGTTTGTTTTTTCGGGGCCTATTGGGACTGAAAACACAGTTCATCGGCTGGCCCCGGCAGGTATTGGTCTCTTGGCTGAGCATAGAACTTGTTCCGCATGTGTCCATTGAAGCGTTTCCGATCAGCAACGAGTAGATATTCAATGATAGACATGGAAGCCCACTGACAATGGCATGTTGTGTCCAAAATGTATCTTATCTTTTTTGTTAAACCGATCTTTTCCGGAATACAACTTTGTATCATATCATATTGTATGATATTATGTGTATTATGTTAAGTTATGTTGCATCAGTTTATATTTGACTACATTCTATTGTATTGCAGTATATTGCAGGACATTACATTATATTATACGACATTATGCTATAGTGTTTTAAATTCTAATTTGCATGATGATATAATTTATTGCATTGCATTGTATCCTATTCCATGGTATTTTATTGTATAGCATTGTATTGGTTTGGATTGTATTCGATTGCATCGTATTTGCAGCATCACACAGTATTTCACAATAAGCTGCCACAATTTATTCTATGATACAGTCTCCTAGTACACCATATGATGATAGGTGTTGGGGTCTAAACTCCCATTGGTTCCCTGTGGTCGGGGATGGTGATCAACCCGATAGTAAGATTTCACATACCTATTATAAGGATTCCCCATTGAAGGTGGGATGTCCCCCGCCATAAAGGAGTTTAAACCCTGGCTCATATGATTTAGAAAAAAGAACATACTTGCACAAATATTTTGGTATAATTCCATAGCACATTTCATATGTATACTGTATACATGTATTTACACATCCTGCTACCCTCTCAGGGAACGGATACATATCCCACCAAACGGGAAAAGGAAAGATCATCATCTTCAAAAGTGATTTTAAAATGTGATCGTTTCTTGGAGGGTAATGATTTTTGATTGGATCTTTTTTTCATGGCTTATACCTGGTGGGTTTTGGATATTCCAGGTATTTATGGGGATATTTCACGTTGGGTTTCTTGGAGAACAAACCCATTGAGGAACGGTTATCTTGGTGCAGATCGTTCAGCCTTGCTGGAGTTTTGGAGTCCTTTTCCAGCGCGTGAGAGGCTTGTGGAGTCTCAGCCAGCGCAGGAGCTCGATGACTCGATGGGATGGGCGGGGGGGGAAGCGTTTTTGGCATACACCACTATGAATGTTTTTTTTTGAACATACGATTTGTACAGCATATAAAATGATCTGATATTAGTATTGATATATAAATATATAGATAGAGAACCAATTTTTTGGCGATGCCCAAATTTTGTTTTGAAGAAAAACTGCCAATAGATTCTCTGTTGCAATCCCTTTGGGTTTTGCCTTCAGAAAGTTGAAGAGTTCTGCCCGAATGCCGGTGGGAAGGATCACCAAGATCCCAAGTTGGCGGAACAGCTCTGGCTGCAAAGTGGAAGCCTCAACAAAAATCGCTGAAGGGATTTTGGTGTACACCCCGGAAGATTAACGGCTGGAACCTGAGAATACGGGCCCCCTGGAAAAGGAAAATCATCTGAACCAAACCATCATTTTCAGGTTCTATGTTAATCTTCAGGGGTGTATGGCAAAGAAACTGGATGTTGGGAAAAGGACGAGAAAAGACCCTTGGAAAAAGGTCACGATAACATCAAGTTATTGAAAAAACAGCCCCGGTTTCACTATCCCCTGAAAATTGATGGTTGGAAGATTTCATCCCTTTAAAGTGATCTGTTTTGGGTATCATTTTACGAAGCCTGAGGGTTGAAAAGGGTTTTTTCATTTTGGATTGCTGATGAATCCCAAAACTATGGTTTTTCTTTTAAACCACACCAAAAAGGGGACAAGGATTTCCTAGTGAAAAAAACTCCCCTAAGGCTTAGCCGAAATCCGTGCTGCTGGAGTGGAGGTGAACCTGCCCTGACCCAAAGTTGGTCGGAGCAGAGCCATGATGAAGGTGATTCATGTGCCAAGAAGCACATGGTGTACTTGCCACTCTGCGGGAAGACAAAAGGTGTGTTGCAGCATAAGCCAATGATACGATGTCAAGCAATCAAAGACGTGACCTTTATTTAGAATTTCAAAATTTTCAAATCCCAAAACTGAAGCTGTAAGTCTTGTAAGTCAACAAAAAAACCCAATGCCTGAGCAACAGATCACAATTCCTAGCTGCGCTTTCTCCAAGTTGAATCCCCTGGTCAGATGCAATACGAACGCGCTGAGCGGCAATTGTTAAGCAGCAGAACGGAGCGGCAACGTGGCTTGGATCCTGATTTTTTGAGGGGCTTTTGGGTGGTTGGCACCAAAGTTGTCCTTTCGTTAGTTACCCAAAATGCTAAAAAAGCCTCAAGACCTCCCCAAGTATCCAGAAAAAATCCGTCATTTTTTTGGAACAGTTTCCCAAATGTTCATAGATTTTCAATGCATGAATACTTCCACACCAATTTGGAGGTCACATAAATTCACCCATTTTTGTGACAGGTTTCTTGCCTTTTCGGCCAGGCCTGAACGGTTTGGCCCAACAACTGGCCGCTTCCGCTGCACAGAAGGCGGCCATAGACCTCACTGGGGCACAGCGGCGCTGGTCCGTGGCGGAACGACACAGTGGCCGCGCGGCCATGTTGCAGGTGGGGCAATGATGGACAGGGAGGTGCCTTGAAGTTTTAGGTGCTTTTTAATATGGTTTTTAGCATTTTTTTTTAGAGGTGAATTTTTTTCCGGATCTTCTTTGGCAGAACATGGATGACACATCGAAGAATTCTGTATATCGTATAGGTTGGTTTCGTAAAATATTTGGGTAGCCCGAATATGCATGGTTTCCTTCATATTCACTCTGAAAGATAGATAATTTTTTGAAGTGACATCATTTCTTCCCCAACACTCCAATCTCAATGGTGGCATTCGAACATCTTTTCCAGCAAAACTCGGACCAGGAAGAAGCCCAAGCATTGGGAGAGGCATCTTTCCTGGAACTACCAATCTTCCAATCTCCGTGTCATGGCCAGCAACAATCATTTTGTACCAAAAGTTCAAATATGATCCCTCAAGATTGTGGGGTGAACAATCTTCAATGGAGATGGGTTTCATGGTTTTTAGTGATGTGGTTTTTCGTTGTGTGTTTTTCGAAAAACGCCCGAGTTCGAGGCCAGAAGCGAAGCGGCTCCGTAGCGAGGACACGGCCGCAGCGCCTACCACGGCGGCGCCCGAGGTGGTAGCTGTGGAAGAAGAGTCGCTGAGGCGGAAGGCTGCAGCAGATCTCTACGCACAGGCGTGAGTTGGTTAGAAATCCGGTAAACTCACCAGTTGAGGTTGGTAGATGTTGGCAGTTTATCCCATGATTTACAAGGTTTTAGCACCGTCCCTGGTGGTTGGTTTTTTGGGATTTCTGAACCATCAGTACGGGCGCTATGTATCGCTATTTGCAATTGCCTATATACTGTAACTACTTTTGTTGGAAAGTGGAAGCTTGAAAGTTGCAAAAAATCCTGATCGGTTTCTGACAGGCACGGCTTCATCGGGATTTGGAGATGGCAGTAGAAGAGGTGGGATTTTGTTTTTTTTCAGTGCTTGCGGGGTGTAATCTTTGGCTTTTGTTTGTGAAAGAAGTCAATTTCAACCTATGGTCGAAAACGGATGTTTATGGTGATTTTGTCCACTTCCCTCCAAGAAGATTTTGCCAAATTGACTGGATGCCACTTTGATGTTGTTCTGCTTTTTTGGGATTTCTATCTTCCACCAAGGCCCGCAAAAAGCTCCAGCGCCGTCATGTGGCCAATGAGCATCGTGCGGAGGCGGAGGTGGCACGGCGTGAGAATGAGGTGCGGTTCAAACGGCGGAGTTCCAAGTGCTGACTTTTTGGACCTACAAAATTCAATCCCACTAAGAAGAAGTCTTACATCTTCCAAAGTTCGGGTTTCCAGGTTGCGATAGTTTTCGAAGATATGAAATTTGTTTCTTTCTATTTAATCATTTGTCTGGAAAGACTTTCCGCCAGACGCCTTTCAAAAGCTGGGTGGTTCCCCATTGTTCAGGAGCTCCAAGTGTCCTTGGACCGCTTGCGACCTGAGGGGTTTGGGCCCCAGGGTGGCTGCGGGATACAAGGTTTTTGGCGATAGATGGTCCACCCTGCAGTTTGTAAAAAATATCATCATGAATTTTCAAGAAGTCATCAAAATTCCAACATAACCCCTAGTACTAACCCCCAGTGATCTCCATAGATTGGTGGTCATTTATAGGGAATAACTCCCAGTGATCCTCATTGATTGATGGCCCATTTATAGGGCAGGGCCCCATAATTCCAACCATCAAGGCCTCCACCTGGTCATGTGGCCTTTGCCTTACGCGAATCCTTAGCTTGTTGGGCCAAGCGCCGACGCTTATGTGAACAGGTGGGAACCCGGGGGGAGGTTGGCAACGAGCCGAGCAGCTGCGAATGGTGGAGATTTCCGGGTGGGACCTGTTTTTTGGGTTTCCAAAATCTTCGAAAAGAACCTGAGAGTAATTTGGGTGGAGAGACTCCTTTAAACAAATTGCCACATTTTTACAAAGAAGTTTCTTTGTCAAAACTCCCCCCAACAAAAAGCTGATTGTTTGCCGTTCCTTTCGATTCCTTGGGGACATGCGCTCAAGGTGGTGAACGGCGTGGTGGCTGCAGGTTTGCAGGATGCCGCTCAGGCATCAGGCCTCGTCACAGATGAGTGCCTCGGTTGTTAAGGACCTTTTTTTCGATTTTTGAGACCCCAAATTAAAGGGCAAACAGGTTCCAGGTCTAGAAACAAAGCAATGGAATATGACCCAAAAATCTTGAGCCATAGCGTTTGGAATAGTATCACTTCCAGGTGTAGGTGAAAGGTAGGACTTGCTGAGCTTCTACTCGTGGATCTAAGTCGACATGAAACTTGAGGGTCCTGCCTTCCACAGGATCCTGTTGGTTTCTTCCACAGTAGGTTTGGGATACAACTAACAGCAGAAAATGGCTCGCAGGCTGTTTTCTTTGATCCTTCTAGCAGAATGTGGTTCTTTCAGTGATCGGCACAAAGGATGCAACAGTGCATTCCCAAAATGTTACTAAAAGCTCATGACAAAAAACACACATCTTTCCTTGAGTTACTGTATCCATTAGAAACCATCAACCATCCCCATCAAAAATTGGTGAACACCCTTTAGGTCCTGTGGCCAGCAGCTGCCCAAGGGTCGTTTTGATCCGGTTCTGGGCCGTGTCCCGGTGATGCCAGAGGTGCGGCTGTTAAGACATGAGCCATGCTACTCTGGTTGGTTAATAGGGATCCTTATAATGGTTTATTATAAGCCCTGTATAACTGGGTAGTATAATTCCCTTTATATACCCTAAACAACGAGTTTTTTTTTGGTTGCTCACATGGAAGTTTACAGCAACTTTTTCTATACATGGTACGCTCCGTTATATCACATTGGTCAGCCTGCCTACATTCCCAAAGTATCTAAGCTAGGTTTGTTTGAAGCGGGGATGGCTCATTTGATACCAGGATGATCCCAGCGATGCGGCAGACTATGGCTGGTGAAGGCAACGTGGTTGGTGATGAATGATGCATGACAAGTGATGAAAGATTAATGATGACTGCAAATGATGATTAATGAATAATTATCGTGAATGAAGATGTTCTTGTTGTCGATGATAACAAATGGTGGTCCATTCTTCCAGCTCCACTCCCCTCAAGGATCACTGAGCATGCTGGCTGATGTATCTTTGCGAAACCCCGGGAAGGGTTTTTCATGAGCTTGGTTTCCAACTGCCAGAATTCAGGATCCGAGCATTGTGAACAATGCAAACAAGGATTGCATGACTTTAAACGGACCGTAGATGTGAAAGAAGTGAACGATATTGTTTGCGGCCTCTTTTTTTTCCGGCCAACTGAAAGACTGAAAGATGCAGTGGAAATTGCTTGACTTTAAAAAGTTCTAAGTTGACGAAACCGCCGGGAGTTGTGTGATCCGTGACATCTACGTGAAACTTGACGAGCACGCCTGGGTGCCATTTCGCTTCACCCTGGCTAGATTTTCGTATTTGCTTTCTAAACGTTGTATTACCCTCTAGGGAACGATCACATATCCAACTTTGGGAAAAGGACAATCATCTTCAAATTGTCAAAGGTACCTTTGGGAGTGGATCTGTTAATTTCCTGGAGGGAACCACAGAATCATAGGTCAAAAAGAAGAGCCAATGACATTTTTTGCTTCCAATCAAAGCAACCGCCATGGGATCCTGTTCAGCGCTGGAGTTTCCAGTGTCCGAAACGTCGAAGATTGCAGCAACGTTCCGAAAACGAAAATGTCATGATGTTGATGTGGTGGTAGAAAATTTTGTAGCTTTTTAAAAACGGATGGACATGTCAATGACCCTCGTACCAATTTATTTTGGTGGAAATGAGGAACGAAAGGACCAGGACGATTTATGTGGCTATATGCACTGGCACGTACATATACATACTGTATACAAATCTAAAAGAAGTGCCAGATTGTCCGTTCCCTGCTATCATTTCCGTGTGTCCGTAGCTCATGTGGAAAATATTAGTCTTTTGGAAAACTCTGGCTGTCTACTCTTGGATAGTCTTTCGAGATTCTCAGATTTTTCCCCTTCACGAGTCAATTTGTTGCTTTTCGGCATTGGAGAAAAACGCAGACCTTCCTTGATGCGTTTGAGCCGGGGCACCGTCACTTGCCAGACGTCTGAGGCCACAAGGATTCTTGTTGGCTTCGTTCGGGCAACCCCAGAGCGATGGGTTTACAGGTTTTTTTGATGATCTGAATGCGGAAGGGCCGGAACTGGTGCTGGAAAGAAAACATGAAGAAACATCCACTGATCCACTGGGGTTGTTTTGGACCATGTCATCTTCAAGTGAAGGGGCTTCCTCTTGCATCAAAATTATACGGTTTGAGTTGGACGGCTGACTTGTGGAGCGGAAGTTTTTGGAGCCAAGATTGTAGATATCAGAAACCACCCAACCACCGAATGGTAGTAAACAACCAGATGAACTACCAAGCTCAACGGGTTAGGATTTCTTTCTTCAGAATCACAAGATGCTCGGGTTCGAGGCTAGGCAATTTGCTGCTGCCGAACCTTTTGGCAGCGAAGGGCTTGTGGGCTTCTTGGAATGCTTAAGATTCATCAAATCATCTTTCATGCACCACTGGATCCATCAATATCCATCACAGGTACCATCATTGCCATTCTCCCTGTCCACATCCACATCCACATCCTCATCCTCAACAATGTTTCCATGAAACCCACTGGAGGTATGATGAATTGTAAGGATCATCACCTAGGTAGGAAAAGGAATGTTGATCCCTTCACCAAAACCAGCAGGTCTAGCAATATGAGTGAAATAGACTAACATACTGTTGAAGGACAAAATCCTGGACCTGTTGATGACCAACCAAAGCCTGCACCAGTTGGGATACTGTAGTTAAAAGTATTGTAACAAGTGGGATCCGGGATAGTTATTAATTTTCCGGTGTCGAGTCTTCCCATGATTTATTCCATTCCCTCTGATTCTTCAAGAAACCCATGCAAACTTCGGTTCCTTGCAACCAAACCAGACTAGCATTTTTGGTTGACGTGCCGATGTGCCGATGTGCGTTTGCTTCAGGTTCCCTCCTCTCGTTTTCTCTCGGCCACCCTCAGTGGTGGTCTTGCCGTGGCGGCGGGGCACTCGGCCGAGGGACTTCAATCCCTTCGAACTGGTTAACTACTTGTACACCTCGAGAAGATCGCAAACATTTCCACAAGACTTGTTTTCCGACACATTTTGCCTCAAAATCATGTCAAAATCAGTTTATTATTATTTTTTTTCGGAGCTGGGATGGTGCTTTGGTCTTTGGACGCTTTCCACACCAAGACTGGGAGCCATTGCTTTACTGAACTGAAAATGATTTTTGGCATGTATATGTATATATATATATACATATACATTTTGCAGCAACCGTGATTTTTTTTTCGCATTTCACTCGCAACAAGCTGCTTCCATGCTTTTCTTCTTGAGACTTCAGCTGCACTGCATGGGTTCATTCTCATCTCGGGCCATGCCGGGATGGGAGTGGCGATTCTTTGTTCCCGTGCCACTGCCAGCGGGAGAGCTGCCTTTGGCTGGAAAACGGGAAGATCTTTACTTCCCAGCAGGAGTGGGTTTTTGGGGAGATGTCATTGGCTACAAGCACCTTCTATACCAAATCTTTGGTATCTTCACAATGCAGGGAGGTAAAGCACTTCATTGATTCAATTCACACTTTGGTAACTCCTGCTTATACAACACGTTTCACGGTACCAGTAGCCGGTCTGAAGTTTTGTTGCCAATTGAGTCTTCTTGCTGATAGGAGATGCACTGGGATTGAAATTGCGTGACTTGCAATCTGGTGAACGGTGGTTTTTCAAGGGTTGAGGAGGTCAGTGTGGCGGTTGGCAATTCAGAAAATCATGCAACCCTTTTTCTTGTGTCAAAGATGTTGTCAATGCTTTCTTCTTTCTTCTTGATGCATTTCAAAAAAGTTTTTACACCAAATCAAGCAAAAATTGGTGTTCCATACCTCCCGTTTTTTTAAATTGGGGACACCACCATGCTGATGCTGGAGGTAACGGTCACCCAGATGTGCTGGAGGTGAAGCGCAGGGTGAGGCAGAGTGATGGTGTGGAACAGTGGAGCAAGAGTCTTCATCCAGGTTTGGGCTGGCCGTGGGGTAGATGGGTTGCAGTTGGGGAACAACAACATCATCAACAACAACAGCAACAGCAACATCAACAACAACAGCAACAGCAACAACAACAACAACAACAACAACAACAACAACAACAACAACAACAACAACAACAACAACAACAACAACAACAACCACAACCACAACCACAGATCCAAGGAACATCCCAGAAAAAATGGAATGCACAAGTTTCTGGAGGGTTGGATTTTTGATTGGGAGAAAGTGGAGTTATATCAACATTGCTCGAGGCTGCCTCAATCCGGATGGCACAGCCCTTGATTTGGAGAAGTGTGCGAAACAGCTTGGCCTTTTACCAAAGGAGATCTCCAAGAAGTTCCAAGTTCCAAGTGTTGGGCAGTGCTTGTACTAGTAGCAGCATTTGGTAGCACTGTTCCCTAAGAGATTCTGTTTCGATTCACAAGGGTAACCTAGCCTTCAGTGTTCATTTCAGGTCTCCAATAGCCGCAGCCAATTCTTGACATGAAAGCACTATAAGCTGTATGTCATTTTTACATATTTTGCTGCTAAAGAAGCGATATAGGTACATAAATCATAACCCACTTCCACAACACATCCCGCATGCACATCCGGGTTTCTGTCGTTTTCGCAGGAGCTCAGTGCTGATGGGTGGCCAGTGGTGCGTGTAAGGAAGCAACGGCGCTATACCGAGCTTGGCGAGGAGGTGCCATTACATTAGAATCAAGGAACAGTTGGAGTTACTAGGTAACCATGTCAATTTTTTGTAAGTGTCCTTGGGTGACAGGCCATTCTCCTTTTGAAACTTTTTTTTTGGAAAAGACTAGAGTTCTGAAATCTCGTGTTTGTGGTGAATCTTTTGAAAGGTGTTCTTCATCATTCTTGTGATTCATGGAACCAAGAATTCCCAGGTGGATTGCCTTTTTGTGGCTGAAAGTGAAGATGGACCAATTGCTGAACGTTATACCTCCATCTCAGTGGAAGCTTCAGATCTGCAGGAGTACCCGGTAGGAAGCCTTCAGAAGAGGAAACCAGTTTGCAGGTGTTATGTGAGATTGAGGGAGACTATAAACAGCGTTGAAGACTTCAAAACCCGAACCTAATGGCCACAATTTGTTCCCGAAGATCCAAAGGAGTGCCAAGAAATGATTCTCAAGCCGCGGTGCCTGGCAGGACGTTCTCCGTGTGACTCGTCAACTAAAGCTTCCAGCGCCTCGGCAGAGAAACCTTCTTGGAAGGTGCTTTTTTTAGATTTGAACTTGTGTCACACGATCACTCTGCTGAATGACACGGGGAAGCGTTCAATTGTATGTGAGTCTGCATTCCCTCACCAATCAGGTTGCAGAGTTTACTAAACCTTCGAATTCTCCAAGCATTGGACGTCATCAGTGGGACACCTTTGAACATCGCCACCATTGCGTTGCCAAGGAAGGTGCCATTCTGGCTGGCTATCCACAGATGGTACAGCGTTTGGCTGAACGAGCCAAGGGAGGATAGTCAAGGGAAAAAAACACCAGTGTTTCCGATGGGGGATAGCAACTTGCGAGGCAACAACTAAAAGCGGGGAAACAGCTGAACATCACAGAGCAAAGCTCAACTTTCCCTGAAACAGAAACGCCACTGGTTTGGAAGCTTTTGAAGAATGGTGCTTCTGGTACCAAGAAGAGTCTGTACATAGAAAGTCACTTCTTGCCTTAGGTGTGCAGAAAATGGTGGCTTTGACACAAGAAGTGGAGTTTTTGTGGATGTTTGTAGTATTCAGGTGGTCAAACATAAAAAAAGGCACCATCTTGGATTTTTTGTAGGCCATGTTGAATGTCAAAGTCACCGACCTTGGCTGGACATTTGGAGGAAAATCCATCTTGAGAGTTGGGTATGTCCCTGTCATGAGGCAGATTCATCAGAAAAAAATGGTGTTTGGGGTTGGACTTTGGACCCAAGTTTGCGCATCCCTCCCAACAGTTCACAGTAGAATGGAACCAAGGCCTACAACCAGCTGGTGAGAGGTCCAAGCTACACACCACCACGGCAAGATGGAAAGGCCATGGAGGGGGTAAAAAGTGGAGTGCAGTTTCTGGGATTCGCCTCTGCGGCTCGAAGTTTTGGTAGCTGCATGGTAGCTGCTTTTGCGAAGATCGCCTCTGTGGCTCCCTCGAGCTTTTGCGAACAAATACATGAAGGACACCCGCGAGAAGGACACACGCCTTGCCAAGGCTTTGACTGTTTTGTTGCGCCACAAGAATACGCAGAGCATGCAGAGTGACGGCTTTGTGCCTGCGGACGACGTTTTACAAGCCTTGAAGGTGGTGGCTGCGAAAAACGATGTGGAGAGGGTGGTAAATCGGAACGACAAACAGCGTTTCGAAATGGCAAACCGTCAAGGCGTCTATTCCACGCCGTGCCGTGCAGGGGCACAGCGTCGAGGTCCCCGATGCGCTGCAGCACACGGCACTCAGCGCCGGCTGTTGCCGGACATTGCTATGCATGGGTTGCTAGCTGGTGGTCCTCGCAAGACGCGGCAGCATGTGCATCTGTGTCCCGTGGATCCATCAGACTCGAGAGTGGTTTCAGGAGTGCGATCGGATTGCAATTCCAAAGCCGACCTGATCAAATGTGAATGGAGATCGAATCGTCTCCAACTGCAAGTTGGTTTTCATGTCCAGGTTGCGATCGTATGGTGACAGGATTGGTACGTCAAGGACATCCACATCCAGAAAGTCACGAGACATATTCCTATTCTCATTGCTGCTCTGGTGTGGGTGGAGTGCGCTCGTGCTGCTAGCGTTGGACACGAGTTCTACATCAGCAAGAATGCCGAGTAAGTATGTGTCCCACGCTTGCGATTATTCAGACAGAAGGGCGCTGCCCCTCCCGCGTGTGGCGCGGTTAGATTACACCGCAGAGAAGGAACCGGAGGCAGGCTACATGACAGTGCATTCCGGCGATGTAGTCAATGTGCTGTCGCCGCAAGAGCGACGAGAAGGCAAATTGCACCCTTGATACCTCCTTGCAGAATCCGCCGATGGACAGCAAGGATGGGTGCCTGCTTCAATATTTTAGAGGCAGAAAGAGTTGCTTTGTGTGCAGCTCTGTAGGCAGTACATTCGGCTTATTCTGGGCAACATATGTCTTAGTCTCTAAGTGGCGTTTCATGTGCATGATTGTATAGCTCTTCGAGTCAGACAGAAGACGTCCCTGTGATAGAGCTATAGTATGCTATAGTTTGATATAGTTTAGTTTGATTCTTGCTGCTAACAACAGTTGCTGGGCCTTGTGCAAAACATTGCTTTTCGGCGCCTTGCTGAATAAACTTGGCGTTTTTTTTGAAGCGCGGGAGATTCAACATGCTTTGGATTGAGGTCTTCTTGGTCACTGGTTGTGCACTCAGCAAGTTTCTGTTGCTACGGAACAAGGGGGCCAAAACATGAAATTTTGGGTGAGTTTCCCCTAAGTGATCCCCCATCCCCCAACTGAACCCGTTTAAAGGACGGGATCCTGACGGTGCTTTTTTGTTTGAAGATGGACTTGTTGAGCTCAAAACGGGATGATGGTTCAAAGCTCAAGGTGCCAACTCTGGCATTGGCTATGAGGCTTGCAAGGCATCCAAAGGATTGAAAGGGGATGGACAGAATTCCGGTGAAGCGTGTATAGATATATGTATATATATATATACAACTAATAGATATTGGTACCCCTCATGAATTACAGGGTTTTAAATCTAGATAATTCCAACGAATGAGTCTGAATTTGCTACAATTGAATGACTATGGCACTACGAGAAAGACATGAAATTGCAAGGTCTCAGAATGGTACTGAGCATGACATCCTGAGCATTCCTGAGCTTGTCATGGATGTTTTTGTCCCTTTTTCATAGGCTTTTGCCCTTGCTGGTGCCACGGTGATCTTCGGCTGCCGTGATGAAAAACGGGTCTGGGCCTCAGGGGATAGGGTGCAGGTGGTCAAAATGCAGGCACTTCAACTCGGAGCTTCAGCTGTCTGAAAGACATCAACCGTATAAATGACAGCCATGTCACATTAAAAAGGAAAGTCCAGATGGGAAAAAGACAACTAACATGGACATAGGGTTTTCACTGAAAGGTTAATGTATATATATATATTTTCACATATTTTTGTGTGTTAAGGAAACCACCCCCCGACCTTTTTTGGAGGCGACTTCTGCCATGAATTCCATCGCTGAACTGCCTGGTGTCAAGCGTGAACAGCTGCACTTTCTGTCGCGAACTTGAGAAAGGTTTTTTTGGTCCCAAAGCTTCGGGGTAAGATGAGATTGGTTGCCCATGTTTCATGAAAAAATAGTGAAACTATGTGAATCAATTACAATTTTCATTTTCAAGAATGCTACCAAACTTGAAATGGTTTGACATTTTTGTTTTGTGAGGAGTGATCTAGCTGAGTTTTTTTGTGTGTGAAGCTGGGATTGACTCGACATCTTGTGCAAGGGACATGATGTTGAGATCATGGATGGCAAGCTTTTTGGCTTGAACCCTTGAGTTTGCGAATGTCACAGATGATGTGGCCACCCATGAGTTGTCTCACCTTACCAGCGAAATTAGGCTGTGAAGCGAAGTTATGACTTGGTAGTAGACTCTGCACCCCCAAATGAACTTGAAGAAACAGGTTATCAAGGTGACGGTATTTTGTGTCTTTGGTCAAGACCTGGTCTGAATTGTGCGGATCCAATGTTTTCCTCCCGCGTAAAAAAGATGGGATTTTACGGACGGTACAGCGGTCCTCCCAGAATGGTACACACCACACCTTAATGGGACCCCCTTGAACTCATGGGTCCATGAAGCGGATGATCCGATGGACTGCTGCTGCTGTGGTGTTGTGAAGCTGCTGGGGGCTCATCCTGAGCTTGTAGGGGACACCAAGGAGACGTTGTATGGAGAGTTGGAAACATGGCCGTGTCAAATAATTTGTTGCTTGATGAAACAATTCCATTCTTTTTGGCTTTATATATGGAGTTTCGAGTTTCTGGGATTCTGAAAAAAAATCAAGCGTTTTCCAATGGTTCCCTGTCTCAGACCATGTAGTTTGAGATCATGGTTTCGTGGATTCCCTTATGGAAAAAGAGATCGGTGGATGTATCTCAAAAACTTCGATTTGTTGAAAGGTTCAGTGCGTGTATAGTCCATTGATCTGTAACAACATAGATACTTAAAATAATGATGTATACACACTTACAAACACACACACACAAATCTCTATATATATATAATATATGTATATACATACAGTGCGGTGTATCATCTTCCCTGTTGTTTTTGTTTTTGGATTCAGCTAGACAAAACCCTCAGGTCAGTTGCACCACCCTCCGTTACCCGGGCAAAAGCCTGGGCCTGCTTTGGAGGCTGCCCTGGGGTTGGGATGGTTCCAACCGACCTGTGGGAACTGGGAACCTGCGGGGGAGGGGGTTTGCCGAAAATGTTCCGTTCAAAATTTCTTCAAAAATGGTTTGGTAGAAAGTGAAGTCAATTTTGGTTCATCAATGAGTTGAATGATCTGCAGCTAAATTATACAATGGTTGTCAGAAGGTCGTTCTTGTCAAATGGGCTTTTCCACGGTGACATTCCTCAAATGGATGAATTTCTACAACACGGGCCACCATTAATTACGAATGGAGTTACAAACCCCCCGTAACTCCTTCTAACCCCCTATAAATGGCCAATTTATACATGGGTAACTGGCGGGAACCACTGTAACCCCTATGGATGAATTTCACCTACCAAATCAACGATGGGCCCCAGGACAGATGCCAAATTTCTGCAGCAGCTCTGTGACAAAATTCCCAGCGAGCAGATGCAGCGGGATCTGCCGATTTTTTTCCGTGAGGCTTCCAAAAGATCCATGAAAAACCCTTGGAACCTGGATGAATGGTGGGATGGAAAAAATCATGACAGATGAAACCTGATGATGTTTTTTGTTTGATGAAGAATCATTTTCTCAACATTTTTGAGGAGGTGCCTTGGATGAGCTGTCGAGTTGGAATCTTGACTTTTACCAAGCTGCAGGTGAGATATCAAGCCTTCATGGACGTCTTAGTGCCATTGCTCAGCTGTTCAGAGCTTCAACCGCAGGTTTTGGCGATGTTGAATAGTTTGGGAGCATCAGGTGGGGGGCACACAGAGCATCAAACATACACCCCAAATATCGTTGTACATAGTTTTAGTAACATTTTGGTGATGTTTTAAGGTTTGTTTCCAAAATTCTCAAATATCCTGCCACCCAAAAACTCCATGCATCCGGCCGCTACTAAATGTGTTGTGTCAATGTTTCTGCAGGTGCTATGCTGGTGGTCTTGAATCGCGCACCCAAAGGGAAGCTGTCCATTGTGCTGAAAGCACCAGTGGAGGCACCAATGCTTTGCCTGAAAGATCAAATCTGCCCTCCCAAAACGCGGGGGATAAGAAGCGGATGCACTTTCAACCAGGAGTCCTTCCATTGAAGAGACCCGTTGTTCTTCATACTTGCGAGGGGTTCCACTGAAGATTTTGCACATTTTTTGGAACCTCACTCCGTCAGCAACAGAAGTTGAGCAGTCAACACTCTTCGAAACTAATGCTTTGAATCTGAAGATGCTTGCGACAGGTTCTGGTGCCCGTGGTTTCGGCTACCACTGCGGGTAGTGCCCGTGACGTGTTGATCCCGGTATTGCAGGAGCACCGGCAGGGTCTCTCAACGAACGCGAATTTGGCGCCTGGCAAAATTTATTTCAGGCTGTCATCAGTGCATTCTGATCGCATCTTGCAGTAAAGATGGTTTCCATATGATCAGGTAATGCTGCTTGCTAACGGGTACCAATATCATCCAATATCTATAGGTTTAACATCCTTTCCAATCTTTTTACAGGAGCCCGATGAGGTGCTAAATGGCACCTTAGTACCATTACTAGGTGCCCCGGCAGCGCGTTTGTGTGGATGGTGGCCGAAAACAAAGGGTTGAAAGAGAAGGATTCGGATTGGGAATTTGGGAACTCTGCATGGTTCAGAAATCACCAATCTGGAAAACAAAGGTCAGTTTATGATAGTTTATCAGTTTATCATAGTTTTTCCATGTTTATCCAGTTACTTCCTAGGTGTCTGAGCCATGGCAGTTTATGTAGGGAGACACCTCCTGGTTGATTTGATATATAGTTCACTGCAATGTCTTGTGTGTGTGTTTTTTCCTGATAGATGTACAGGCATCCTGAAGTGTACCCCAAACATTATCTTACCTGTTTACAGATCCTTCGTTGCATAATTTCAAGGCACCTTTGTCATGATAAGGTTTCAGCACTGGAGAGGTCTGTTGGAAAACCTAATCCGCCAGCTCTGATCACATCATTTTGGGATATTTGAAGATCCTCACCCCGGCTGCACACTGGAGAATTGCCGGAGGTTTAGTGAAGGAACCCGAGCGGATGGCCATGGTGGTGAACCAGGCGACCGGATGGATGTGTAAGTTGACATGTTGATTCAGTTATGGTGAAGCACAGGACTCTTTTTTGGATTTTGTTTTTTTCCCAACCCCAATCCCCTCTGCAAAATGTATACGTATAGATGTATATAGTAAATAGTATAACTCCTCTCAAGTTAAAAACATGGAAACCAAAGATGAGCTTATAGAAAAAGGAGATTTGTCTCCGAAATCATGATGCTCAGGTGTAAAGGTGCGTAAACCCTTCCCCTATGCGTTCTGAATGTGCTGGAGACAACATGTTTTGAAGGTCTCCGCAGAAGTCTTGGTGCCCATCTTGCGAGGGGTGCGGCCTGAGCCATTGGCGGAGATTTTGAATGGCCTCACAGAGGATTGGGGGGCGGGAAACAGCTGAAAGATGATTTCTACAAGATAGTCCCCCCCCGCCTAGTTATAAATGGAGTTATGGGGCCCCTTTTTGACCCCTATAAACGGCCGAAAATAAATGGGTAAATGTTTATTTTTCACCTCCATAAGTGGAGTTATGGGCCCCTATCCGACACCTTTGAAGTTGCAAAGTTGGAGTTTGATGTTGTGCATCTTGTGATGCACCCCTAGGTGCCCACCCCTTTTTGATAGAAATATATATATATATAATTTTGAGTCATCTTTCATTTTTCATCACTTTTTTACAAGGCTTCCTTTAAAAAAAAAAACCCACCCAAACCACCTCGGAAAAAAACTCCACCCCCTAAAAAGGCTGCCCGTTGTCTTCCCAGGAAGATTTGTCACCTGAGGGCCCTGCTGCTCAACTTTTGGTACGCTTGGGGGAGACTGCTACGACCATCGCCTTGGCGGAGGTCAAAGTGGTACCATTAATGGATCAAGCCGAACCATCCAAAATGGTACGCCTGGTACAAGGAATTCCAGTATCTCGAAGATTTGATGAAAAAAGGGGGGGATGGTAAATTTTCGAATGAAGGGATGGGTGGCAACAAAATATATAGTCTTAATCTTAAGAAAAAAAAGGACACCCTTGGAGAGTTTTGAAGATGTGAGAGGTTTTTTTTCAAGTTTTGTTTACCGTGTTTGTTGTGCAATCTTTCTGTTGAGCCTTTGGGGTTGTTTTTCAAAACATCTCTCAACCGGACTCCCCATGGACCTTTCCCACAAGGCAGAAAAACTGCTGCCAGTCTTGGAGAGTTTGGAGATCAAAGAGGTTTTAACATTGCTAGAGCTGCTGGGAAAGGAAAAAACAGTTGCAAGTTTTTTGTTGTGGCATACCCTCCAGGGGATTAACATATCCCACCTTGGGAAAAGGAAAATCATCTTCAAAATACCATTTTTGGGGGATATGTTAGTTCCCTGGAGGGTATTCTTTTTTGAATTTATGCTGAATGTTTTTTTTTTTGCGTTTGTGAAGGGATTGTGAAGAACTTGGAACATGAGCAATAAGGGAACATCTATCTACAATTTGTCGATTTATTTGTTGATGTATTGATGTACCTTCCACCACCAAGACTTTTCCATCTACCTTGGAATTTCAGGCACCTTCATTTTATGAAAAAGGGCGACTTTCCGAAACGTTTCAAGTTCCGTTTTCCCTCCCCTTTTTGTTGGCGTTGTTACGGGAAGCCTCCAAGGAACACCAATGCAGACTTTGTGGTGCGACTCTTCAATGGTCCCTTAGACTCTGTCCCTTGGAGGTTGGCCATTGGACCGTTGGGTCCAGGTCCTTCGAAACCCTGAAGTGGAATGTGAATGGGTTTTTTCCCATTGGAATCTGGGAGATCTGTTGTTTTGTTTCCAGAGTGTAAATAGGCGGAAGATGCATAATATTAATATTAGTCGCATACATATACTGTAGATTTCTATCATCATGACTTACCTATAAGTCCGTATAGTATCTAGCCAAAAAAAGTGTGGGTCCTCTATTGTAGGGCTTCAACCATCCAAAAGTTCCTTTTTCAAAGTAAGAGTCAATTGGATACCAGGTATGCATCTGTTACATATTGCACACATAGACATACAGTCTCATGCCAAAGAAAGAAAGAAAGTTGACTTTTTTTGCCTCTGGCACAGGATAAAGAGACACCTGTCACTTGCAGGAATGTGTTCTTCATTTCAATTCCCATTCTTCCAGTTACTGAATGCCACTAAAAATACGGAAGACAGATGGCTCAATCCATGCCCTCCCGGGACATATTCGACCTCAGCGTGTGAGGTCGTTTCGACGATGGCGGGAAGCTTCGCAGTTGCATTGGCAGATCGTAACATTGCCGAGTTGGTGAAGCATAGCACTGACACCATTCAGGTTGGTCGAGAAGACTTGGGGTTGGTTGATTTTGAGAGCAAGGGTTGGTTGTTTAACAGGCGAATGAAGACACAAACGGTTTGGCAACGTGTTTTTTTGTTGCCAAATGACTTTTTGTGGCTGGAAACAGAGAATCAGTTGCTTTAGAGAGGTAAACCGATTCCAAGCGGTGAATTTTCCTCCAGTTTTCATCCCCAAGCTGCAACAAGAACCTTGGAGCCTTGAGAGAAAGTAAACAGGAAAACTGGAGTCAACATCAAGCCATACAACAGCCACAGCTTCTGTGGCTACTCCCTGCGCTCCCAGCTCATCCTTGGAGGCCGGTCTAGCCAAAGCTGATGACGTCTTGGCTCGTGGGCAACAGGCCTCAACGGGGACGCCGAAATTTGGGGGGATTTTGAGGTCGATGGTGGAGATGGTTGTTTCCCCTGGTTGGAGAATTTTTTTCACATATAGATCTTGGTGGGATGAATGGTGAACAGCTAACAAAAACATTAAGAAAAAACTATATACGTACTCAGTTGGATCTTATTATCTTATCATTATTTGTAGCTTTGCGAATAGAATTGAAGGTCATTAAAACATGATGTTTTTTTCTTTTGGTATAGCTTTCAAAGTTGATATGAGCCAGCTCTCTCGGGTTTTGATTCCTATCGAAACCCGAAACCCAAGAGCTCAGATTGCCAGGCCCGTGGTGAAGGCTCAACAGGATATCAGTTTGGTGATCTTACACGAGGCAGGATCCATCAACATGGCAAAAGATTCAAAGATCCAATCCATTGAAGGTGTTTTTTTTGTTTTTTTTTCTTTTGGAGGGGGGGGTCGCAGTTTCAGTTTCTGAATTTTTCGAGATCTTGATTTGGTGTTTTCATTTCGAGATCTTCGTTTAGCTTGGTTTCGATTTTGTGTGTTTGGCAACGTCAGTTGGTGAAAATCCTCAGGAAAAAATGGCATTTTCCTATGATCAAGTGGTTTTCAGATGT
The DNA here is from genome assembly GCA_000507305.1 of Breviolum minutum Mf 1.05b.01. NCBI lineage: Eukaryota > Dinophyceae > Suessiales > Symbiodiniaceae > Breviolum > Breviolum minutum. Next base: position 281 of record DF243145.1, on the reverse strand, counting down.
TTGCATCCACAACTCCAAGGAGCCCTTTTAAAAGGTGATATAGCCAATAAGTAGCCACTTGATATAAGGTGTATATATGGGGGTGATTATTAAAGGGAGGGGGTATTTTTTTTGGAATTCTTTTTGTTTTTTTTTGGTATTTTTTTTGTTTTTCTGGCCTTGGGCTTTTGGTTTTTTGGCTTTTGGCTTTTTGACTTTTGGCTTTTTTGGTTTTTTGGCTTTTTGGCTTCTGTCGGCTTTTGGCTTTTGGCCTCTCTTGGCTTTTGGCTTTTTGGCTTCTG
>DF243144.1:30692-41941 GCA_000507305.1 Breviolum minutum Mf 1.05b.01 | reverse complement strand
TCCAGATTTCCTGATTTTCCCATTTTCCGGATTTTCCAGATTTTCCAGATTTCCTGATTTTCTCATTTTCCGGATTTTCCAGATTTTCCAGAGTTCCTACTTTTTCCCTTTTCTGGATTTTCCAGATTTCCTGATTTTCCCATTTTTTGGGATTTTCCTTATTTTTCACGAAAAAAAATAGTTTTTTTCCTTATTTTTCTTGTTTTCTTCGGTTTTTTTTGAATATTTGTTTTTTCCTTATATTCCGGATTTTTTCCTTTTCTTTCTTTTCTTCATTTTTTTGCTTTTCTGACTTTTCCGGAAATGATACGTTTCTTCAAATTTGTCATTTTCAAAGGTTTTCAGAACTATGGAAAAACGTCCATTTCCAGGAAACGTATTCTGGAGTACAATCCACAGACACTGGCCCAAACGTTCTTCTTAAGGCCTGACTGTACATTAAGCGGAGGTACTTGTGCCAGAACCTCCACCGCTGGGTGACCCAGTCGATAGCGATCCCACCCCATCCCAACCCCCATACCACTACAGTGTAGGAAGAAGTGACGGAGGTCCAGGTTACCCCAGACACCGTGACTACTCTGGCTTTCATCACGGAGGAACCGACGGTCTGATCCGTGTGGAGCTTAGCTACCCTGACACGAACTTTGACCGTTAGCCAGGACACTCAGATGGAACGGAAGTTGTTGTGTGCCTCCAGCCGGCATAGGGCAGTAAGAGAGCAGGAAAAAGCAAAGACCACCGGCTGGGCAAGGTTGTTCGTCTCCCGTTTGACGGGGCCGCCGTCCAGAAACATGGCCGGAAACAACCTACGGATGCAAGGTTTGAAACAATACTTGGCCGCAGCAGTTGGGTCGATTCTTTGTTTGTATGGTCCACAGCATCATGATGCCCCTGGTAGTTGATGCTACCAGGGGAAAGCTTTGCATACAACCAGGTTGCCAGTCAGCTAGGCGCTGTTGCCTTTACTGACCGATCACAGATTGTGCTGCCGGAGGCATTGGATTTCACCTGCAAGGTCTAACGATGGCAGGCTGATGCAAGGGGATGCTGCCCGGTGCTACAGTCACGTATCAATGTTGACTGGCTCACTTTTGACCCGCAAATGTTTGCCCCACTCTTCCTAGACTTAAAGAAGTCATTCTCCCGGGATGTGTTTTCAGAAAGCGGTTGTGGCCTGGAACAACGCCCCTAGTTATAGAATTATGGCAAGTCTTCTGCTGCGGGGCCCTATGGAAATGGATCAAATGGCTAAAGGATGTCAGAGCCACTATGAACATGTGGCCTCTGCAAAAGACTGCACATGTGATGACAAATCAGTTGGCTACGAGGTCTTATGCGGAGAGAGCGCAGGCGATTAACAAGCGCGTCATATGGAAGAAAATTGAACCTGACTGGCCCATGATCAAGGAGCGAGTTTGGACCAAACAAGCTACGGGCCTCCCGTATGATGCGCCTTTTGGACGCCTCTTTCTCCACAAGTCTACGGAAGAAGCCCGATGGCTGGAGAATTCCTACAAGGGACCGCACTGGCGCTGGATCTAACAACAGTGGAAGCGCTGCCAGGCATGGTTTGCAGGACCAGCGTTGCTCGGTCTCCGAGTCAAGGGTCAGTTCTCCAGATCGACGCCTTGTCATGGCAATGGATTGACCATCATGAGAATCTAGTTAAACAGGTTTGGCACACACAGCAAGGGAGCGTTCCGACGCAAACGTTCACTGGACGTTAGAGATGATTCCATGCGAGGCTAGTAAAGGTCCACCTACTGGCTTTACTTTGGCTGCGTGACATTCGTGTGATACAGGCAGCAGCTTCAGGATATGCACTGCCTCTTAGGTTTCCTGCGACAGGGAAGTGGCCGGAGTGGAGAGGCCTCCTGTCCTCTCCCTTGCACCACCGTGTCGTTTAGACAGAGCACAGACATCCTGCAAGAGCCCAACGACGCACTAGTTACTTGGGTACTGTTTTGAATGATACGGTGCCTATTAGGCCGGTAGTGGTGTGTGTCGGTACCATAGAGTTGTCGTCAGCTGGAGGCCAACAAACAAAGCTTTTCGTGAGGATGTGCATGGCTTTACGTTTGATGTGCGAAGTTTCATTTTAAATTTATTTGGAGAAGATTTTGATAAAGAATCTGCTGTTCTCACTTTGGTACGCAGGGATGTTTAAAACGGAAATCGTCTGGATTGTGTTTCCCTCTTTTCAATATGAGTGGTTAATTTGCTCATCCTCCCCACTGCTTGCCCTCGTACGCTCATCAAGATGACGAGATATTATAAGGAACTCTTGAGCTCCTTGCAAGGCAGCATTGGCTCAAACCTCCCATATGATCCATGCACTCATAAAGAGTCACGTGTTTGTTATTTCGGGTGGACTGGGCGCTGTTGCCTTTATCCACTTGTAAGTTGGTGTAATTGTTGGTGGCTGGGAGCTGTGTCCTTTACCATCAACCTGAGTTTCTTGCTACTAAAGGCCCCAAGCATACAAAGTGGCTCTCATTTCTTAGGGTGGCACACTACTTGCTCCTATCGCTGGGTTAAGGGATGACCTCACTGCGGAAGGTAGATACAAGATACCCCGGTTATCACCTCCTCTGGTCTTGCTGTTGTCAGGTGTTTTCCTCGGCAGGTGCACATGGTGATTCCCACCCCGCTGAGTCAAGCTAAGGGCACTCACTGGACGTAGGCAGGGGCTGAGGCTCCTGACTCATGCCACACTGCCGCTATATTTCGCTATGGTTTTAGTACACACGTGGGAGTGTTGTCTAGTGGACTGGGCGCTGTTGCCTTTATCCACTAAGGGATAACTAGTACAATGGTCTTGGGAGTGGGAGGTGCGATTCCATTGTGCTTGCAAACCACCATTTACCTTTCCCCTGTTTCAGGGTGTGGTCCCTTCGCAGCACAGTTTGATCCTTGGTGTTGGACCTTACTGTGGCCTGACTGTACATGATCGGAGGTGCTCGTACAGGACTTCCACCGTAACATTGTCACAGACGTACGGGCAAGTCTTGGTATCCACCACTTCTAATGACTGTCTGATCTGTGCGAGAAGCGCTACCCACGTTTACTCTGGACGGTGTCTTGGAGGAATAACACTCCGGTGGATGCTGTGCATCCTCAGTCGGGAAAGTTTCAAACAGACCATGCAACCGTTCAAGGGCACATGGTGCAGTCTGCGGAGGTTGTCTCCTGGAGATACAAAAAAGGGGAACGGTATTGTAACTACGTAGCTATTGTCACAGTTTCTTCAACTCTGCCTCAGTCGATGAATGCAGTGGTAACTATGGACGCCAACAATGCAGCCGATCCTTCTCGATCCACTGATAATTCCGGCTTGCCTCTAAGTTGGCAGGGCGGGCTTCTCACAAATTGAGGCCGTGTCCACTGTGGAAACATTGGGATTTACCAAGCTTGTGAATACAATGCAATAAGGTGGTCTATCTCAGGCACATGGATAGCAATTCAACAAACGCGTCTTTTTGTGCGGCACAGGTTTGAAATGGGCAAAGCAACTCTGTGTGTTTCTTAGGATCCTGGATGTCCTGGTAGTACATAGTCTTTTCACTGCAGCCTCGTCGACACATTGCTGTAGACAACGCCGATAGAACAGGTGAAGGTATCGACAACATTTGGTCCAGTGACCTCCTCCTTCTGCCACTGTCAATGAGGAAGTTATCCAGGCTAAGTGGAGAGTGTTGGAATGACTATCAGAGCGCCAAAAAGCTTGAAGTGAACCTTACACAAAGAAAGATCTGATATCTTCGGGAGGGTCAGAGACAACTCTCTCGAGCTATCGCATCCACCTACAAGTCGCTTCTTGTTGTGGATACCAGCAACAGTGCTTGGGCACAGGTAAACTCGGAGTTGTCCAGGGTTTTGAGGCACAAATGAACGCCAGCAATAAGCAATAACTGTCGTTCCCCGGTGGCAACTGGGACGCTGCCTTGGCTTCAGGTAATCCACATGGGATGGCATGTCTAAATGCACAATTAGTCACGCACGTGCAGGAGGACGACCTGGAACATACTGGTCATCCTTTCTCCTCCCACTGTCAGCGCCACCATGCATACTGACTTGATCTTGTGCACAAACCCAGGACACCTCGTGTGCTTCTTCTCCGGGACACAGCGCCAGTGTTCCCTCTCCCCGGTATGGCATGCAAAGACCACCTTTGGCCCTGCTATGTCGCTTCGTTGAGGACTGAACGATCTGCCTACATCGACGCTCTGGCTGGCATGATTTTTGCCAGTGACGGGGAAGGCTACCTGTCTCGTACCTTCGCCAGCTTTTGCACCGCTCCTAAGGTTGCTACGACCACAAACTGCTAGATCCTGAAGGCGTTACAGGTCATCCTTACTATGGGGTAACCGCCACAGGTTCCCTGTGAGGCGGAAGGCTCTCAAGATCTGTCAAAGAGTAGACATCGAACCGTATGGTCTGTCTGGTTGATTAGCGTTGGAGATGGTGAAGGTCCCTGTCGCTACTATCACGAGGTCATCACGGGCGCTAGTGCTCCAACGTTACTACACCACGTGGCCTACGTTGATAATGATGCCATTTCCATTGGCCCCTGAGGTTTCCTAGATTCCTCTGCCGCAGACAGGTTCCATTGCTCCAGGGCTATCACTAAGTACACAGGACCTACTCTGCATTAAGGCGCACTTGCCGGGATAATGTGGCACGTGACGGGAGTATTTTGCCTCTGAGCAGCATGCTCAAAGGCTCCAGCAGGAGAAGAGTGTCAGAGCTCTCTCGTGCCTCTTCAGTCTTTTCAGTCTCTTCAACTTCGCATCGTTCGACAATTGTGGTGACATCCCACGGGCACCAGTAGTGATTTCTTTTCCGAGAACAACTGGAACGCTGCCTCACTAACGAGCGGTCCCTGAAAAGGTATAGGGCGCTGCTCCCTTCACAGTGCATGTTACCAACAAGCGACGGCGCAGCTCTGGGCAAATCTCCTCATGAGTTGGGATGCCCGCTCCTTTCAGGACAGTGAAGCAAACCTTGTTTCCAATGGCGTCAGTATTTGACGCCGCCTTACTCTCAAGTGGTACACCTTGACATAACATCTCAGTACCTGGTGGAGAAGCATGTGGGTTGGCCTTTTGATATAGATAGGACAGTGGCACATGCCTACTCACCCGTTGAAGGCATGGTCTCTCGGTGAATGGTGGATGCCAACAGCTTCAACTGGCGCTTCCATCTCATCTGGCGCTGATTACTGCTGGTTGCTCCGATTAATGACCACATGGTATCGGACCACCATGTACCTCTAGAAAGTTGCGCTGGTTGGACATCGTCAAGAAATCAGATTGTATGATCCCTCATAAAGTCAGGGCGAAAACTCTTATAGCGCGGTTGGCCATGGGAATGAACTTTCAGGTTGGCTGTCGATGCATGAGTATCGCCAACATCGCTGACATTTCTATGGGAAGCGGTGGAACGGGGTATCCAGCATTTTGCCTATGCAGTACATCACCCCTGATCGATGTACGGACCCATGCACGTCCGGGAGGGTCCCTAACACCCTTGTCATTTCCCAGCTTTGCCTCATGAATCTGAATTATCTTACCTGGTTCAACGGTGCCTCACCCACGGGAGGCGCTCACTGATTGAATCTATGATGCTCAAACGATCTCCGGGCCCAAAGGTCCTTGGGGTGCCTAGCTCTACCATCGAGCTGCCTGAGAGGGATCTTGTTCTCATTGATTTCGTCACAGAGTGCAGTTACCCTAGGAAGATGGAGCCGAAAGGAGGTTTTGTGATATGGTCAGAATAAGGAACACTTGACGGGAATCTGCAAGAATTCCGAGTATTGGACTCAAGCCACTTGGCTCAGGTCGCCATTCTGGTTCAAACAATCACTAGCGAATTTCTCAAGTGGACTGGACGCTGTTGTCTTTATCCATTTGCTGTAGAGTGGTATAGCAGTTGTTGGCTGGGAACTGTCTCCCTTACCATAAACCTAAGTGTCCTACAACCAAAGAACCCACGAACGTGTTGGGGCCTTCCAGGTTTCTTCTCACGTAGTGAGGTTGGGGATTTCGCTTGCACGCTTCCCTGGGGGTCCTAAAACCGACCACCCTTGTTCACTCCCAGCTTCACCAGATACATCTGACGCAGGCGACGTGATTCGACGGTGCCCACCCCAGGGGATGCAATACAAACAGAGAACATTCAACCATTTCTACATTCCCGCCCAGTGCCCAACTGGTTTCTGGGTGTGGAGGTCTATCGGTAGCTTAGCCTCTAATGGAACTTCCTTTCTCAGACCTTTTCAGTGTGGTCAGTTTGCTTGGACGACTTTGTTTGTTTTCCAGCTACGAGCAGCAGGAGACGCCACCAGGCACTTCGATGTTGTCACTGACAGGGGTCACACTGACCCCGTCAAGAATGGTGATGCTTTTGAGAGACTGGGCATTATGACCATCTTGGCAGACAGGATGAACAGTGTCAAGGGTAGCGACAATCTCAGCCATGGAGATGACCGTGAAATGCCCCAATTGCATGGTCATTCTTTTGACGAATGGGCCTTGAGTGGGGTTGGAATTCCACAGATGTCTGCATATACAGGGGTACTTTGCTATAGGTGGAACCTTTACGGAGCCATTCCCAGATGGTTTTCTACCTTGACATTGGTGCAACCCTAAGCGTTCAAGCAACATCTTTACTGATGCTACATTCCTTGTTCTATGTTATTGAATATCCTCTGGCGATGGTATTATTAACTCCACGGCTGGGCGCTGTTGCCTTTACCGTGCTATGGGGTGAAATGAGTTACCAAATAGTTATGTAAAATGCGGGAAGGACACGATCAAGTGCCGTGACATTCTCAGCTAGGAAGATGACCGTGTATTGACTTAACTGCGTGGCCATTCTTTTGACTAAGGGGCCGCGAGTCGGGTGTGGTTTCACCTATGTCTATATCTACAAGGGTGCTTTGCTACCTGTGGAACTATCACGGAGACACCCTCAAATAGTAGTCTGCCCTTCGACTTGAANTGCGTGGCCATTCTTTTGACTAAGGGGCCGCGAGTCGGGTGTGGTTTCCACCTATGTCTATATCTACAAGGGTGCTTTGCTACCTGTGGAACTATCACGGAGACACCCTCAAATAGTAGTCTGCTCTTCGACTTGAAGGGCTGAACACATTACCTTGACATGGGGTCAAACCAACATGTTCAAGTCGCATCTTGCCTGAAGGGACTTTCCTTATTCAAGGCTCCTCAACACCCTCAGGTGACTGCATCGTATGACTGCACGGCTGGGCGCTGTTGCCTTTACCGTGCTATGGTGCAAAGTGATGTCTCACTATGGTAAGATCCCATGCACTTGGGCAAGACCGGGTGGGCAATACCACTGCGAGAGCATCCAGTTGACCATAAGTGGTACCACATTGAGGTGCCAGTGGGCGTGCCATCAGGTTCTACTCAATGCCTTGGCCTGCTCTGTGTTCTGGAGCCCTGCCGAAGTGGTCCACCATTGAGCAATCTAAGATACCCTTGCACGCCCACGTGAACCTGCCAGTACAGGGGCTAGTACTGAGATCCTTCCACAGATATCGTGACGTGAGGGCATCAACTGGCCTCCATGTGATTAGAGGACTTGCGAGTGGACATGGCAGTTTGAGCTTGGGAACATATGATGCACCAACAAGCTGCATGTCATTGAAGCGCTACTTGCTACCACACCTCTCTTGCGATATGCACAGGCTTTTCTGAGAGGTCAGTGTGTGGCCAACCATTATGGCGTAGGATAATGCGCCCACGGAAGAACAACAACCGGACCCTGAGGACAAGACGTACTCGTGGAGAGACAGTTTGAGCTTGGGAACACACGATATACAAAAGAGCTATCCATTACTGACTTTGCACAGGATGATGGGAGGCTGCTTCGGCCTCTTTGGTGGTTATTCACTCATACCCCCCGCCACATCTCCTTGTGGCAACTACACATGGAGACAGTGGCGTCTGTCGCGGACCCCAGGCTCATTGACTATCGTGTCGGTGACGACAAAACATACATTACTACAATGGGCATGCAACAGACATCTGTCCATGGTAGCGCTACCTCATGCTACAAGACAGGCTGGAAAGACAGAACCTGGTGTTCTCCTTCACCTTCGGCAGGGTTTACTATTTGACCACAGTGGAATAGAAGGAGTTTTTTCCAGGGCCACCTTTGAGTCATCTGGGCTATGGAAGCAGGAATAAAGACCTTTCTTTGGTTTCTGGCATGTGCGGCGTGGCTATTACTATCTCAATGGCACTCCTGCCTTGCGCAGTTTCGTGTAGGTGGACGTGGGTGAACCAATCTCTCACCCTTGTTCATGACTGGGATGATACAGGACCATCACCTACATGCACTTCAAGACTTTGAGTCACTTGGGACATCTATGAGTGGGATTTGCAATGTCATCGCGATGCAGTACTGAGTGGCTTGGGGACTTTCTGAAAGCGTAGTGTTTCACGTAGTTTCCTGGGTGTCTTTTCGTGTTGTGTTGGGTTGTTGTTTGTTGTGTTGTTGTTTGCTGTTTGTGTGTTTGTGTTGATTGAAGACACCTAGCTTTTTGCACTCACCTATTCTCCAACATGTGGGAATAGCCAATCAAAGACAAAACGTTTTGATGAAAACGTTTTGATGACCGTCTGAGCCTCGAGCGCGCACGGCATGAGCTTCAATTGAAGGTGACTATGATCTCAGCTTGTATTTTACTCGACTGGACAAGAACAGGTGGATCAGGCATGATTGATCGTTGCCCATAGTCAGGCAATACCAGCAGTTACACTCTGAATCAGCAAACTTTGGTGGAGGTTGGACTGAAGTGTTTCGACCAAAAGGTTCGTAAATCTGCCGGAGCCGCTACGAGGCAAATACCATGACAATGCAATGTGGCGTGCATTCCTGCTTTATTGGTACAATAGTATCTATCGGGTGTGGTTCGCAACAGTATTGACGACCTGGTTACACTGGGTTAACTTGGTCCCAGCTCTGACCTATGGCTTTTATGTATGTCACTGGATCGTGCTGGGACACAGTTGCTCGGTACCCCTTACTCTGTGTTAACTTGATCACAGCTCTGAGGGTTATCTGGCACCTGTCTCCTGCATGGTCCAGTGGCTATTTATTTGTATGACAATGATGTATGCAACTTCAAGGCAGCCTTTTGATCATTTCAATCCGCGAGATGCTCTGACATTTTCATGGGTGGTACTCCCATCAGGCATTAAAGGGACCAGAAATAAACAGTGGTCAGGGCGCAGTGCGAGATCTGTTGCCTCTAGTTTCTTGCATTACCAAACCATTGAGGTGACGACCTGCACAACTCTGTGCTGTTTTCCTCCGGATATCGCGAATTGATGCAAATGGATCAATGGGTAGGTTGTGGAACCTGAGGAGGAATATCACGGTGACTGCCAACCGGGGTGAACATGCGAAGGCCCTTGACAACAAAGTTGGATACTCAACACGGCTGAAAGAAAAATAAACAGAACGACAGTTGACAGTGGCGAATATTACAATGCAATAGTCCGGGATTGTCGTTGCGGAACCATGGTATGGTTTTGGACGTTCTAAAGTCATCCTACGGTTCCGTACAACATTTGTCTTGGTGATGTCAATCATGCCCGGGTTGGGCACTTTGTTACATGATCTACTCCTTTCGGTGGATCCAGGCAAGAGCTTGGGTCTGATGAATTTCACGACTTGCTGTGGTGAGAACATTACGAAGGCACCTCGTCGCAAACCGGAGCCGATACGAGGCATGGATAGATTTACAGGCAAATCTTTCTCTTGCTGGATATCTAGAAGACGATGTATTTGTTGATCAAACATTATGATACTCTCGAAGCTTGTGGCGGTCTGTTGATGTGCGGCCATTGAAACTCGGATTGCTTTTTACAACATTGCAATGGAAACATACAGAACAAAATCGTGGGCTCAATTGTTGTGAGTCCAAGGGTGGCCGCATTGTACGTACCTGCCCTGATTTTTCATCTTGAAGTGACTGGTGGGTTTTCAGTCTTGGAGAACCCAACATGTTGCTACGTTACCATGCTTGCACCGACAAATCCAAGTACTCTTGTGAAATCAGACACTGGTTTGGCCTGTCTTGGCAAGTGGGCGGTGACCGACGTTCACATGCCACAAGTCGCTTTGGATCGTATTACCTTCACTGATGGATCTTATTGACGTTTTCAAGGCAAGACTTCATGTTGACCACAACGTACACCTCTGTGTCTTAGTACCTTGGATACCTTTTACGTGCCCAGGGCCGAATTGAACGTTGATTGGTAACACCTTCCTGCTGTGATGCCATGAGACTTAATTGAGAATTCAAACCTGACCTTTTGATCGTGACTTCAAGTGCAACTCAACAATTTCATGAGGACGTTGCGTATTCCGTTGTACAGTCCGTTTTCATGTATAGGCGTGATTTTGTGCGTCAAATGCACTTTGCGGTGAATTTCACTTTCAGATCTAAGGTTGAACAGCAATGTCGCCCGTTGCTGTTGGTTTGTTTTGTTGCTTCCCTCTTTTAAAGAATTTGCTGATCTACCTGATTCCCTCCTTTTTGGGGGGTTTGCTGGAACTGTGGCCCACCCAATGGGGTGCCCCATGGTGCCAAGATCGTGTTTTTCAGGCATGAGCTCAAAAAAAAATCTGTGACGCCCATGCTTTGGCTGGTTTTTCGATTCGATCGCAGGAGTTGATGCTTCAACCTGTTGTACCATGTTGCACCATGTTGTGCCATTGTTTGCACCATCACTGTAAATGCTCTAGAGATTCAGTCATTGGTTGAAGTTTGCAGTCGCCGGAACGGTGTTGGATTTTATGGACTCATCTGCACAGGTTTTGTTTTGTTTTGTTTTGTTTGTTGTTTTTGTTTTGTTTGTTTTTTTGTTTTGTTTATTATGTATTGCTTTGTTTTTGTTTGTTTTGTTTTTGTTTTGTTTTGTTTTTTTGGTTTTGCTTCGTTTTGTTTTGTTTTGTGTTGTTCGTTTTTTTTGTTGGGTTTTGTTGGTATGGTTTTGTTTGGATTTTTTTTGTATGGCTTTGTGTTTGGTTTGTTTTGTTTGTTTTGTTTTGATTTGGTTTTGTTGTGTTTTGGTTTAGTTTGCTTTGTTTTGTTTTGTTTGTTTTTTTTTGCTTTGTTTGTTTTGTTCGTTTTGTTTTGTTCGTCTTGTTTCGTTTCGTTTTGTCTTGTTTGTTTTGTTTTGTTTTTTTTGTTTTGTTTGTTTTGTTTGTTT
>DF243144.1:0-30625 GCA_000507305.1 Breviolum minutum Mf 1.05b.01 | reverse complement strand
TGTATGTATGTATGTATTTATGTATGTATGTATGTATGTATGCATGTAATGAATGTATATGTATGTATGTATGTATGTAAGTATGTATATGTGTTTGCGTGTAATGTATGTGTATGTATGTATGTATGTATGTATGTATGTTTGTTTGTTTGTTTGTTTGTTTGTTTGTTTGTTTGTTTGTTTTTGTTTGTTTGTTTTTTTGTTTTGTTCGTTTTGTTTGTTTTGTTTTGGTTTTTTGTTTGTTTGTTTGTTTGTTTGTTTGTTTGTTTGTTTGTTTGTTTGTTTGTATTTCTTCTGCTTTGCTTGTATTTTCTTGTTTCGTTTTTGTTGTTTTATTCGTTTTGTTTTGTTCGTTTTGTTTTGTTCATCTTCTTTCGTTTTGTTTTGTTTGTTTTGTTTTGTTTGTTTTGTTTTGTTTGTTTGTTTGTTTTGTTTTGTTTTGGGTTTGTTTTTGGTTTGTTTTGTTTTGTTTTGTTTTGTTTGTTTGTTTGGTTGGTTGTTTGTTTGTTTGTTATCGCCATGCGGAGTTTGCCTGTGGCCCACGTGGAGAACGTACCAAACCGCAAAAATGACACATCCAAAATTTCGCAACGCCAAATCAAGCAATGGATGCGACAACAACATTGAAGTACCTCCAAAGGTCGTGCTTTGCGATATCTTTGTCAGTCGGGATGAACCTATCGGAAACCCTTGACGCCGCATATGTTCAAATCCAATGAGTGGCTTTTTGGTCATGGCTGCTGATAGCAGACATCCATGCCATTGTGTGTGGAAGTGCGGTCTGAATCATCATTTTCCTTTTCGTTTCGTAAACGGATTTTGTTTGGAGTTTTGGCCCGTGTTGTCAATTTTTGTCCTTTTTTTCTAAGTCTTCTTGCAAATTGAAATGCCGTCAAAAATTTGAGATTCAACAGGGATCGCATACCATTTGGAAAATTCAAATATCATGGCCTATTTTTCCGCGTAAAAATCCCAAAACAATTTCCAACACTGATAAGGAGTCGCGGGCTAATCCTCATCGCACGCCTCCTTTGACATTAATTAACGCCATCGCCCCCAAATTGTCTTTCCTTAATTTCAATTGTTTGGCCGCAGCAAACTGCTTGCAACACCCAAGTGATGGCCTTTGGAGTGCGTTCGAACATTTCCCATTTCATTTGCATGTTCTTGACAAATCTACAGTCGCATATCATCCAAAATAACAAAAATTGCAAAGTATTTTAGGTTGGCTGCAAGAAGATGTTCTTCTGTGGGGCATTTTGTCGGAACCCATTTTGTTCCTCCTTCTGTGGGATGTCCGAATATTCAATTCTGCCGGACATGGCAAAACGTTTTGTAAAAAAAATTGACAATGGGGATGGGACGGAAGTTAACTGGAGATTTTGTTTTTTTCGGAAACATCTTGAAAATTGTTAGTTTCCAAACGCAGAGAACATTTCCAGCCGATCCGAAAACACTGTAAAACAAAATGAATCATTTTTCAATTCATTCTTGGCCCATGGTGTTTCTGGATTTCACAACATCGTCGCACCGGGATTGGCAAATTTGTAGTTTGGCACCACCAACCACTTGGAAAAATGTGTGTTGAATGCAGGCACGCGGTTATAAATTTGGACACTTACGGTTTTTCTCTGCGCAAGTTCTGTCACACCTGAGGCTGCAAAACACATCATTTCAAGGGTCTACAACTAAGAAAACATTTGTCCTTCCAAATCCGCAAGATGCACAGGAAAGAGTTTTGACAATAGAAATCAAATTTTTTGGCATATTTTCTTGGTCAATCATCAAAGTGGTAGTCGACCGGCAACCTCCATGATGGGTAAGCCTCATGTTTCAATCTGGCAGTCGCAAGCCGTCCCGTGCCGATGCGAATTACGCAGTGGACGCATCAATGATCCATTCCAATCGCGGTAGTACCATCAACCCATGTATTCCCAACGTTAACGCTCCAATTTTCAAGAAAATATCGATTTGATCCAAAACTTCATCAAGTTCATGTTTATGCTTATGTTTGGATTCAGCTTGTTCAATCGCTTGCAACTTGTAACCTATCTTGCAAAAGTCAGTGAATCATTCGAATACCTCGTTGATTTTCTAAGTCGCTCCCACAGGTCGCCAATGGAAGCTTTAAAATCCCTTCCAACGACAAGGGTAGCAGCAACGTGATCAGCATTTTGTTCGTAAAGAAATTAAAACAATTATATCGTTAGTTGCAACAGCAATGGTTTTGTCTGGTAGGCAATGGCCACAGCAATGGTGCCCAACACATTTTAAAAAATCCAACATTTCGCCAACCGTAAAGAGTTGTCACCCGTGATGATGCCCAACATCTTGTTTAACGTTTGTCCGTGGTTCTGCTGGCAAACTCGCGGGGGCTCATGTGCTTTTTTCTCTACAAGACAAAACCATGCAGTTTTGGCGCACACCTGCCCATGTGCAACTCAATTCCAATATATTGCACCCGTTCATGAGTGGGTCGTTTTTGTGCCACATATATGTTCGGTCGCTACATGTTTCACTGAAGCCTTAAAAAACACGGTGTTGGAAGGTGCTGATTCTCTACTTCTATGCATGCGGGAAATGTCCCAAGGACTGCGTGCGACAATACAGTTTTTTCTAAAGTGTCTATCTTTACAACATGGTGTAGCTGCTTCGGCGATGGCAGGTGGCACAGGCGGGGTGGAGTTGAAAAGAAAATCAACATGCTGCAGGCAGCCCATACCATAATACTTGTACAAACTCAAGCATTGATTGCTCCTAGGAAACCGAGGTTGTGTACCGCAACATCTTGCAAACTGCCTCACCTCTTCCACCTTGCCAACTGTACCCGTCTCAGCCTGGACTTTTTCGCTGGTCCGTTTTGAGGAGCGCAACAACAACAGCACCAACAACCAAAACAACAAAGACGCCTTGCAGGAGATGTGAACGCGGGAAAAAAAATCTTGGCGGAGAAAATTGCTGAAAATTGGACAAAATAATATAGCCTGCAGGTTTCCAAAGTTCGCATGACGCAATCTGCTTCCCGACACCCGGCCTCGATCTAAAGCACCGGCCGCCCCTTAAAACGACATGGAAACTTTCGATGGACAGTACCCTTTCAGCTATGACTGCTTGCAAAAATGCAAGCGTCTGTCAAAACTGGTCATGGTCACAAATACAAAGCATGAAGCAAGAGATCGATGAGATGGAAAAAAACACATTTGGACACGCGATGATATCCGTCGACGGTGAAAAAAACTTAAGTCAGCAAGATTAATTTTAAATTCATTGAAGGTGATGAAGTCGTCGGTGTACTGCAACCAGACGGCGTTCTGTGCTACCTCCTTCCACTCGCGCAAGTTTTGGTACTTGGGTTATTTGTTCGGAAAAGCGAACCTCTGCCTGCCACGTCCAGGATTGCACAAAAGAACGTTTAATCAAATCTAGGATTTGCCTGTTCCAATCATGCAGATCAATGCCAGTTGGTCTTCTTTCACAATGGTACATCATGCATGTTTGCCATCGATACTCACAAAAAAATTGTGTAATAAACAATGATTGTGATGATCGGCGGCTACACGCTGAACAGTCGTTGCGAACGGAGCGTGAAATGGCAAACAAAGAGGCCATGGCACGTGTTTCATTCACCACATGCCCTAGGACCGGTGGGAAGGGAAAAATGTGAAGTTGATATCTATATTTCCGACGTCGGTCGTCCGTTCTCGCATAGTAATAGTAGCCCAGTTCAACACCGTACACAAGAAACGTCGAAGTAACACGCGCTATTGCTGCACGCTCCCCATGGCATTGAACCCTACTATGTTTTGTCCGATTGTATGTCCAACTGCGCCAGATTGTTCGAAATAGACGCGTTGCAAACTTGATACCAGATGGACAGAATTTTCTGATCAACCAAGAGTTTTCCATAATGCAGGCCAATGCACCTACTCAAATCCTTTCGACACGTCCAGAGCCATGATCCGCAGACGGACTGTTACAGCTTCAGTTTTATCCAGCATCAAATCAGTTGTGGCGAGGTCACACTTTTTCCATTCATCCTCCCGCCCGAAACCCGATGCTGTTTTGCACCCTTTACATACCAGCGCCGGGTGGTGCTGTGGTGCTCTGTCCTCCGGTCCTTCGGGCTTTGGGATGTGGTTGCTGGGGGCCGCCTTTCCTATGTCACCTTTTTAGCTACAAAAAAAACACGCTAACCATCCCCACCCCCTTTACATTTTTGGTTAATGTAAACTGTCACTGTTAATGTAAACTGTCACTGTCACTGTCACTGCAGAATAAAACACCTGGAGCATGCCAAGTTATTTTTATTTTGTGGGAGGAGAGGGGTGATAAAATGTAAACCCAGAACCGGGAGGTTTACAATTCTGCGATGGCGTCGGCGAATGAGAAACGCTCAAAGTAGACAAAAGACACTTGGAAAAAGGAAAGTTACATTTTCTTACGTCCCCGCCTACTACAGTGGTGGAGATTAATAACCGACAAGTACGTAATTCAGTTCATGTCAAAACTTCGCGTCAGTGACACTTGGGCACATGGCACACGCACGCTGTATTCGCGCTGTGAGAAACGCAGGGATCGCGCCAAACCATTCCAACTGTTTCAGGTTAACAAGGCTTTGTCAAGGCCAGCACCCGTACCACATCGTTTGCAAGTCAGTACATTTTTTTTTTCAGGAATTTTTTTGGGCGTCCCCGGCGCTGCTGCTGTTCAACAATCCGGGGCTGAAAAATGCGACCAGAAAACATGCACTGCTTCCTCACGTCAATGACGAGCAGAATTGGAACTTTTCCCCAAAAACGAAGCGGGGATAAGTCAAAATGTTGGAAATTTCTTGGCGAGATCTGCGTGCCACAACAAACGATACCTACATTTCAAGTTCAGCACGTTTCCGTGAACGAAATAAAGTCATCGAGCTGATTCATGCAGAAAGACGTGCCGTGGGCACAAAGTGACCAATCTCGATTTGTTTTTTTGCCTGCAAAAACGTTCAATCGTTAAGTCCCTAGTGGAAGCAGGGCGGGAAAAATTCCAGGCTCTAACAACCCATCGCTTTCTTCGCAAGGTGGAAACATAGCTGGCAACTTATTAATATTGTCCCAGGCACACAGCAGAACATGTTGTCAAACCATTGCGAGCTGTAAGAAATTGGAATCGTTCGCTTCAACGGTGAGGGATTTCATGCCACGGCAACGTCCAATCCACGTCGCCAGGTGGCCCTACAATGGAACATAGTAACCGGGGAAACACAATCTCCATCTTGCACAAATCTTGTTTTTACAGTTTTCTGAACCTTTCATATAACCGTTGGTTGAAACGTGCGCTTGCGTGGACTGCAGGACGCCGGACACGGATTGGAAGACCAACAAACACCTGGGATGCGCAAATGCAAATGTACTGCCGATGGCAAAATTTGGGAGAATGGAGGGCCACCGCAATGCAGACAGATTTTTGGCTGACACATATGGACTCCTTTACTGAATTTTCCACGCCGAAGTAGTGAGAGTTGAAATTAGTTTAGGTTTTGTTGTTTCCCTGCGCCCTAAAAGGCCTGCCTTCAGGCAGGCAGGTTCGACCTTCGACCTACAGTTTTCTGTGAGCAGCACCGAAACAAGGAACAGGACTTGAAACGGTCTCGCATAGTATCATTCCTTTTGACCAAAAGAGGTCTGTGTGCTTAAGACGCGCTCGACGCAGCCTGAAGGTGATGTGCCAAGACTGAGGTGTGATTGCCACCATGCGGTTAAAACAATGTTAATGGTCAATGCCTGTACGCCACAAGGCGAGCCCATTTTGGGCACATGCGGTGAAAAGAAATATGTACACTGGTTTCGCATGCAATTTGAAATTTCCCCCTCACATCTGGCAAAAAGTGTAGGAGGCTTCGAAAAGTGCATTCCAGTGATGCTGGTATTTCGCTTCTTCTAGCCATGGTCCCAAACCTTTGTATCGACAAAAGGCTTGGATTTGATAGTCCCAGGTGTGCGGTTTCCTTCCCAAGGATCGGTATCGGACAGATGGATTCCAAGCAAGAATTCTTCGCACCCAGCGATGTTCTGGTAAATTTGCAATGTGCTGCCTACACTCACACACAGTGTGACCAAGGTTGCAGTCCAGCTGTTTGTGCGAAGGTTCGGGCCCGACCGTTCCAGCGATGCAGAATTTCATGCCATTCGNCACCATTCGCAAGCAGCATCACGGGCCTTCCATGCAAATCGCTCGATTCTGACGAACCACCAGGTTTCTGTCAAAGATCGCCTTACATTCTTTCATGCAGTAGTGACCCCAGTGGCATGCTTCGCAGCGGGCCACCGGAAAATCTTCAAACAAGAGCTGGCCGCACTTGATGTTGCACATCGTAAACTGCTCCGTCGCGTGGTTGGTCCCCCTGCTGGCATGGATTGGTCGCGTCCTTGGCACGAAATCTTCCACGACTGGAACGTGCGAGTTTCAATTTTTGTGGGCCAAGCTGGCTTGAAACCTTGGTCACACACATGTTTAGAACAACATTGGAAACTTGGTCAATATGCGGTGAATTTACCTTGTGACAGATGGTTACCTCGCTTACTGCATTGGAAACCGATTGGACAACGTCGTGTTGGTCGCCCACGCCAGCAATGGGACGACATGCTGCGAATGTTCTGCCGGTACAAACGTCTAGGGGAGTGGGAGCTGGCCGCGCGAGATGGTTGCAATTGGGAAACACTGTTGCCGGAGTTTATTATCTTTTGCAATGGATCCTGAAGATCGACATTTGAGAGGCAATAGTTTCTTTATGTACAGGCAACTCTTTTTCACCTGTGCCTTTCATGGGCCGCCTTCGGGCATACAGGTTTCACTCACTCACTCACTCACTCACTCGGGGGACCAGTCGGTGTCTGATGGCGGTGTTACAATTGACCGACAAGGTTTCCGAAAAAGGACGTCAAGTGTATAAAGTTGTTTCTTGTACAGTGTACGGTGACCACCTCCAAAACAAACCACTGCTGACACGCAAGCATTGAAATATTTCAGCCTCGTATATATTGAAGTTGTTTTGTCCTGCAGTATCCAACGGTCTGCGTGCATTGCCTTGTTCCATGTGGTAAGCGAGATCCAAGTGTTGCATCATACTTCCACAAGCGGTCAATATGCATCCTAGCCATTTTTGCCCTTGATTCCGCTCCAAAACTTTCAAAATCAGACTGTCCTTTGTCACAAGCGTATTTGGTGACTGCGCCTCATTTACCGTTTTGTCGACATTCAATCGTAAACCAACCTTACCCACCGCCTTCACGAATTTATCCAAAATTTGTGCCACTTCAGGGCCAGAATTTGCAAATAATAAAATGTCATCCGCGAAGCGTAGGTCCACCAAGTTGTCAAGAGCATCGCCCAGATCAAAACCTGCATTTCCAATTTCTGTCCTCCATTGCCCCAAAGCCCATTCTAGAACTGCCGTGAATAGTCGTGGGCTTAAAACACAGCCTTGTCGCACACCACCTGTTATGGAAAAACTCCGGCTTTTACCACAGTCTCCCATGACCCCGCCGAGTTGTTCATCATAGGCATTCTCCAACAACCACACTAAGTGTTCTGGAACCCCTTGTTCTCGTAGAGCTTCCCACAATGTTGGCCAATGTACGCGGTCAAATGCTTTTGACAAGTCCAAACTTACAATCCACACCGTGATTCCAGCTGCGGCAGCTTTATCCAGTAGAAGGTTTGCTGTCAACAAATGTTCTTCCAATCCTCTGCCTGGTGGAAAGCCATGTTGTTCCTCCGGTTGTTTCGCCTCCAAAATTTCCTCCACACGGCCAAGGATCAGGTACCCAAATACCTTGTAAAAAAACCTGCTGCTTGCAATAGGTCTGAAGTCAGTCGTCTGAATGGCACGCAGCTTTTTAGGCAACATTCTGAAGGTAGTGAGCTTCCATGTGTCAGGAATGCGCCCGGACGCCAAAATGATATTGACAGATGCAAGTGTCTGGACCAAAAATTCCTCTGGAGCCGCCTTCAGTAACTCTGCTGTTCAAGCCAGTCTCGTCCGGTGATTTTTGCAGTTTTAGACGTTTGATTGCTAAACGCAATTCTTCAAGTGTCCATGGTTGCTCAAGAACAGTGGGTGCATCGTGTACAATGGCCAAGGGCCCAACAAACAATCCCTCCAACATGGATGCAAATTCCTCACTTGTTGGTTGCTGTGTGCATTGTTGCCCTGATGGTTTTGGAAGCTGTGTGCGAAGTGTTTTCCACGTGGACGCATTGCCTAAATAGAGTCTTAACTGTCTAGATTTCCAAGACCGTAATTCACATCGATAAACCTTCCTGATTCGCAAACTCAAATTTTTCCGAGCTTCTTGGGAATTTGAAGTGCTCCGGCGATGACGCAACTCTCTCAAATGCATAGAAAATCGAAATGGCATTCCTGGTCGTTCGATTTTTCCATGCTGAATCCCAGCTTGGGCCAACACCACCTCCAATTCGTGAAAAGTTGATGGGCTTGACGATTTGATCCGTGAACGGTTGTTTTCTTGAAATGCAGCGGGTAGCCCATTATCATTCAATGTCGGTTGCTAAAATTTGAAGTTCCATTTCTGTTGTTTCCGTTTCTTTGGCGGGGAAACCAGTTGAAACACACAATGCACACAACGACGATCCAACCCAATTGGAATGGAGAAGTCACACCACGAATCCATGATAATCAGTTTCGGAGTTGTAAATATAAAATCAATCTGTACCAGGAATGAATCAAATGTCCTGCAACATGTCCAGCTGTCCTCGCCCAAAAGTTTGTGATCCAGCCTGTTCTGAACTAAGAGCCCATTTTCCAAGACCCATTGCATCAGCAACTGTCCTCGAGCATTGGGCCTACCAATTCCTGAGCCTCCAAAAGTATTCACATCGTCGCCTGCCTGAGCTTCTCCAATGCTTGCATTAAAGTCACCTCCTATGATTGGAATAGCTCCGGATTGCCGGCAATTCGTGAGGAGCAGATTCAACAATTCATATACACCTTCAACATCAGCATCCGGAGCCCATGAAGTAGGAAAGTAACATGCAAAAATCTGGGGTTTCGTGTGTCCAAATGACAGGTGTAGGGCGCAAAGCTTTTCCGAATATGCATGGAATGTAACATCCAACATGTCACGGGACAATGCTTTGGAAATACAAATGCCAACACCAGCATGACCAAGAGGTGAACCACTCAGAAACAAATTGTGTCCAACATTTGTTTTGTAAAAGTTTTCGCGCTCTGACCGCCATGTTTCTCTCAAAAGAAGAATATCGAAATCTGCGTCATCAACTTCAACCATGAAATCTTCAAACCGAGTTTGGGTTTGAATGCTTTGTAAATTTTTGACACGGACATGCAGTTGAATTATCTCATTTGGATGGTTTCCACTTTCATTGTCTGGTCTTGGATCCATGGCAGTGTCAACAAATGTCACTTTGCCATGTCCACCCTTCATTCGTAACAGCTTTCCCTATTCCAGCTCAGAAACAAAAGTCTCCAACGCCGTGCGCACTTCTTCATTCACAATGTTTTTGTCCAGCCATTCGATTCCCAAGTCAACTCCCACATATGCCAATGCAGTGAGTTTGCCATTGATGCGAGCCATGATGGAAAATTTCTTGTAGTTCACGATGATGTTGGCGGGCTGAAGGCCACCAAGTTCGATGAGAATTTTTTTCAATTTGCTGACGGCTTTGCGTCGCATCCTCTCCATCCTGGATCGATTTTCTGACACCCACAATTTGATAGTTTGCACTGTTGGATTCCTTTTCTGTCCCCGGATGAATTTCATAGCTTGCATCGGTGAATCGAACGTTGCCAGGGCAATAGGGGGGTTGATGTCCACAATTTCCATCTCTTTGTACCCTTGAACGCCTCGCATCATCTCCTCCACCAATGCTTCCAGTTCCTCGACTGTTTTGTCCACAAACCCTCCGACAACAGCCACTGCTTTGTCAACATCTTCCGATTCGTAAGTCCTATTTTGGGACGAATTGCCTTGTTTCAAAGCACTGTCTGTTTCAAGGCGTGCAATACGTTCTTCCAGCTGCTGGCGCGCCTCTCTCTCAACTTTGACCTCGTCCTTCATGTTGCCAACTGCCTGCTGCAACTTCTTACTGAAGCGATCCTCCATTTCAAGCATCCCATTTGTAATCTCTTCACGCATCATTGCGCGCAATGCGGTAATTGTAGCCGCACTCATTTCGACCTTTGAAATCGGATCATTTGCCTCAGGGATCAAGACTTTGGGTACCATGGCGGCACTGGAATGCATTTTGCTCCTCGCATCTGCTTCTCGGTCAAGGGTTCCTGCTGGAGCTCCTCGTTTTGTACTTCCTGATCCCTCAGCATCCACAGGCATGAGGTCGGGAATCTTCAATTTTTTTTTTCGAAGTCTGTGGTCAAATTTTGCCAATTGGCACATTTGTTTGTTGCATCTCCGATGGTGGTTGCTGTCTTGTAGCGATCAAATCTTTCGAATGCTTTGCTGCCAGGTTTTTTGGGATTTTCTGGTTGGATTTGAATGATGGTCCCTGGGTTCTTGAGAGCTTCCAATTGGATTTGCGAAAGCGGCATCGTACCAAAGCGGCGGGGAAAGAACGCGACAAAGAACACAAAGAGCACAAACGCTTGAGCACAAACGCTTGAGCCAAAATGGCTACGGGTTCAATTCCCTAAAAGGTGGTCTTTGTAAATGGTTGAAAGGCCAGTGAGAAAACATACCATTGCAGACACACCACGTTCAAAGGCTAGAAAACGGTGAAACTTTTCCATTTTGCAATATCCAACGGTTGCTGTGGTAACATTCTATGCCTTGATGATGTGTAGAAGAAGATCAACATTCTCTTGCATACTCCTCTCAGCTGTCAACATGCTCGACCGCAACATGCGATCCTGTTCCTAGACCACAACATCACATATATTGTTTTGTCGAGTCAAAGTCAATGCAGCGCACCTAACAAGGGTCCGCAAGATAGCGTTGAGATGGTTTGATTTCACCAGGGCATTTTTTTGTGGATTTGATGGAGTATAGCATTCGGTGGCTAGCGTTTGGCGCAGTAATAAGAGCGTGAACTTTTTGTGACAAATAGTTCGCGTAATTTAAATCCAACTTTTGCAACAATGAGAATCGTCTGGTGGGTGACCGTTGGTGTTCTTTGGGGTAAGACAATCCCACAAATTGCCGGAGTGTTTGTTCCATGCTGGAGGGCACCATGGTGCAGACATGGCCCTTCACCTTCAAGCAATTTGATGGGCAAAATTGATGGATCTTGGTTGCTCGGCATTTTTGTTCCAAATCAAAGGTTTCGCGGATTTTTTTTCCAGCTAGTTGTTGGCGGCAGGCCATAGGGCGATTTGAATGAAACATTTTTTTTTTGGAAGCGATATGCTGCGTTTGCTTAATTAACGGTTCCGTCGGGTCAAGGGCTGGGCATTTTTACGACGGAAACGCAGCATCCCCCTGTCATTATTTTGTGTCAGCGTTGGGGATAGCGACATAATTAATGTGCTCGGCCACACGGAATCGGATAAGTTGCTTGGTTGGAAGCGGTTGAGCTGGTCACGGCTTCGGTGTGGTAGCAGCGAGGATTTTGCGGAAACATGTTGGATGGCACAAAAAATTGGTAGAGCGCCAACCGTATTCAAGGCAAATAGATGTGTGTTCCCACACACTAAAATGGCAAAAAATTGTGCGCCAAGGGCATGGACAAATGTAGAAATTTAGGGGATAGCCGAACGGAAGGGGTAGGGCTGAAATATGTAATGATGTTTACGGATGTTTACGGCATCAGTGGAATTTCTCACCATTTTGCATTGTCACCGGCCCGACTCAATGCCGGCGCCACCGGGATAGAAATGGCCAACTCGTTTCGTCCACCAAAAAAAAAGGAAACCGTTGTTTCAAACGTGCCCTTCAATACTGTGCTTCCATTCAGAGCACCGACCATTATACAGACAACTTTTCGAGAAGGTCGACGTTCTATTTCCGAGATGTTTTCGTCGCATAAATTGTAGGGCTCCCACCGGGCACGAATTAGTCGGCGAACTCCTCCAAACACGACGCTGCAAACTTGTCGTGCTAGCCATCGAAGTTGGTGGCCACTTGAGCCAGGAAGCCAGAACCTTCTTACGGTTGTGAACCTCTTACCAGTGAGGTGCTGGCCGAAGCCACCCTCCCCCCAGCCGCCAGCGGTGTCCCAGCCCGCCCCTAAGGAACAGTGGCTTGGACTTGGCACTGTTTCCCTGCACATCCGGAGCCGCCGATATATAAATGGCACATGCCTGGAAGCTCCCCAGTAAGACAACTCCAACCAGACCCTACCCGAGCAAAACGGTGCGAGGAAAAAAAAAAATGGTCGGCGTGATGCACTGCCATGACCACTGGTCTGGTGCCATTGGAATATTTATTTGATGACGAAAAGGCTGATTCAGCAGGACTTGGCCAGCTCCTTCGCAATGCTGGAGTGACCGGAATAGAAATGGCCAACGCGGTTCGTCCACATGCCTGGAGACTGCCTAATAAAACAGTCCAGAAGCCACAAATTTCAAAAGGGAGCGGAGGAAAAAATATCAGTAGTGCGTTTTAGGTTCAGGGTTACCACCAACGCTTGTCCCAGCGATAGGAACATGGACCACGTCGACCGGTAAGATGCCACCAAACTCGAAGAGGGGTGCCAAAATGCAGGAGCACCACTCCACAGCGCAAGCAAATCTAAGGAATGAACGTACCCATAACTGTTCTGTTCCAGAGGGTGCGGATCTTGGCCCTAGATTGTGGCACCAGTCCCAGAGATGGAAACACCCCATCCACCAGCCAGCTTGTGTCGGAAGCGCAAGCTGTTCCCATGCCAGATTATGTGATCGTCGGATCCAGGCACTCTGTTCCGAGAATTAAATCCTCTTCAGGAATCCTCGGAAATATTGATATGACATTCGCCGCTTTTCTGCTGAGGCTTTGGCACAAAAAAGAACTGGCACATCGACACGATTTTGCTGCATGCGGTGCAGTACGTGGGGGCAATTTAAATTTGAGCAAAAAAATTGGAGCCGTAAATGGATCAAAATACATGAATATGAACAACATTAACGATTTGTTTGGAACGTTTTTTTCCATGCACAGTCTCTTCATGAATGCAAGATTGCCGATCTTCCCTACCAAACAAGGAGGCTTTTGTAAAAACTGTGGAGGTGACAACTCGATCAATTTAGACTGGCGACGACAGCTCGCCCTGGTGGACTAGGCGAAAATATCGTGTCCAGGCAAAGCCGTGTGGCACCCTGTGGAATTGACAAACGGATGTTAATGTCAATGCCTGGACGCCGTGTGGCGGGCGTATTTTGGGCGCAGGCGGTGAACCAAAAGAGAACTATATTTACAAATCGGTTTACAAATCGCTGCACCTTAGGCCATGCAGAAGTTGTAGAAGGAGTCAGAAAGTGCCAATCATGCTTCTTCCTCCCGTGCGCATTCCAGCCAATGTCCTAAATGTTTGTAGCGACTAAAAGCTGTGACCTTTTGATCCTACATATGCCTTGGCCGACCTACCTGTCGAGTTTTGACGGCTGGATTCCAAGCCAACATCCTACGTACCCATTGATGTTCCGGCAAGTGTGCCACATAGCAAAACAGGCCCCAATGCTGCTTACATACGGTTCTTGACCAAGGAGTTATCGCAGCTGCAGACGCGAAATCTTGAACCCGAATATTCCAATTGTGACGAATATCGTGCCATTCCAACGGTTTCTGAAGGTGGTGCCACGATGGCACCGCATAGTTTCCGAAATGAAATATCAAGTCTCAAAAGGTGATCTTTGTACGTGGTGCGGGGGCCACTGGAGAAACACACCATTGAAGACACAACAGTGTCAAAGTATTTCAGCCTCGAAAGCACCGAAATTTCACGGTTCCTGTGGAAACATTTTGTGCCTTGCTCTATGTAGTAAAGAAGATCAACACCCTGCTCCATGCTCCCTGCAGCTGTCAACATGATCAACATGCATCCTGACCATTTTTGTCCTGGATTGCGATCGAGTACCGTGACCACAACATCATCCCTTATCACAAGTGTTGCTGGCGGTTGTGCTTGGTTGGTTAGGACTACCGATTTTTCAGCATTGAGAATCAATCCAGCGTGTCCAACTGCAACAATTAATTTGTCCAAAAGTTGCGCAGCTTCTGGGCCAGAGTTTGCAAAGAGTGGGGTATCATCTGCGAAACGTAGTTCCACGAGATTCGGCAACCAATCCAGACGGATACATGGCATTTTTCCAACCATTGCAGTATTTGGTATTGCACGCCATCATGACCGGGTTGTCAACAAGTCCCTCAAGTTGACCTCACTTCGTGGAGCTATGCGCACAATAGTTTCATCCGTCAAATCAATGGGTGTGGCCTACTGAACTTAAGATTTTTTGGTACAAACTTTACGAATGCATGATTGTGGAACCGTGTCTTGAATTCAGCATGCATTTAGATGCTTTGGATTTTTTTTTTTGTGGGCTTCTGGTTTGCAATGGAATGGTGTGGTTGCCACCTTTTCGCGGGCACCCCTGGGGGATCATTTCTTCTTCAAAAAAATTCTCGCAAGAATGAGGGTTAGTAATTTTTCATTTTGAGCACAAGGGAAATGTTTGTAGGTCCCTGATGAATTCCTCCTTCAATAAATCACCGTTCTGCAAGAATCATTTGATACCTAGTGACATTGTTGATTGATACCTTGGATTCACCACACCATTCTTCGTATTCCTTGAAATGGCTCTATTGGAACTGTGGTGCAAGGAGCTGCCCCTCCACGTGGGGGCCACGGGCCAAACTTCAATATGTTTGGTGCGAAGCAGCCGGGACTTGTGCAAAATTAGTTGCAGTTAAAAAAAAAGAAAAAAACAAAAAAAGAAGTTCAAAAAAAAACAAAAAGGAAAAAAAAAGCACAAAAGAAAAACAAAAAGAACGAATTAACAGTGAGAATTCAGTTTGTGGTGGTTTTTTCATTCCATCCAAAAGAAGAGAAAAAAAAGGAAAAAAGAGCATCTCCTTTGAGATGTCACCAGGAGTTAAAAAGAATACTAAGAGCGTCACCAGTGTGGCGTCACCTAACTTGTTACTGCTGTGGCTCTTGGCTGCTGTGGCTTTTGGGTCTTGCCCCGCTGGTGCTGTTGCTTCTGCTAGCTGTTGCTCCGTTGCTCCTGGCACCTTGGTTAACTACACCTTGGTCAACTACACCTTCGAAACTGGCCCTCTGAGGGCCCCCCCCGCCGTGTCGTTTGTTGAGCTTCAGCCATGGCACGGAAAACCTGTGGAAGCGGTTACAGCGTTGCATGGACTTGGGAGAGTTGCCGTGTTGCTTGGCGCGGCACCTTCTGTGGCTTGGAATGCTGCCGTGATGCTTGGCGCGGTACCTTCGTGGCTTGGCATGCTGCCGCGTTGCTCAGCGCGGTGCTTTCGGTGTCTAAGTCTGCATGGGAAGTGACTACTGAGGTTCCTTTTTTTCAGTGGTCATACTTTCGGGATTTAATTAATGACTTCCTTGATGATCCGATTTGTTGTTGGACCTGGAATTTAGCTAGTTTCTTGTTTGGGTGTTGGATTCGACCGTTTTCTTACCCCCAAAGGAATTTTGTCAAACGGAGACACAAACGTAAAAAACGCAGTTTGCATTCCTCACCCTTGCCGGTTAGGACTGGTAGGTTTCGGGATGTTTTTGCTTTTCAGTGTCGTTGGGTTGGTCGTCAAAGAGTTGGTGCCCCCAAAATCAATTTTAGGCTTCTGCATTTTCGGGAAAGGATCGGCCATTTAAAAGGGGGGTCAGTTCATAAATCGGCCTCAAACTCGGTTAAAAGTCAAGTGCTTAGACGCCACTATGGATGTCCTGTGGTTCAGCGCATTGCATGACACTTCCAGATGCTAGAATTTTCCAGGGTGGTGCAGCCGGTTCTCATGCCTCTAAACGGAAACGTGAAACACAGCATACTGACGATGGTGAATCACTTGCTTTGACCTCATTTCTCGAAACTTGGACTGACCGCCAAACCAGGAGGCAGTCGCAGGGGGAAACAAACGGGAAAGGGTCAAAAGGAGAAACCAAAAGACAAAAACCCAATCCTGGTCAGTTTCCTGCTCAGGACAAACAAAAACAGAATCAACAGGGTCAGGACAAGTCGCTTGCCAAAAAACTCATCAAGATTTTAAAACAGTGTATGAACACCGGTAAATCTAAGGTCGATGTGGTTAACTCCATTCTCAGGGAGTTACCTGGCCAACCAAACTCTGATCGGCCCCAGGAACCACAAAGAAAAGTTTTTGCGGATCCTCCGGGGTCTGTGAAACCGGATTCCTCAGGCAAAGGGAAAGGAATCCCCCCTAACTCCAGATTTGCCTTTTCGGTGTCGGGCCTTAAACCCGAAGAATGGTCCATCAAACCTTCTCTTGTCACGTTCCCTGAATCTTTCAACATCATTGAAATTTGTAGCCAAGAACATTTTGATGAAGCTAGAACTTTATGGCAGTCCTTTGCGCTGTCACATGCGGCTACTTTTTTATTGACTGGGGAAGCTAAAACCATTAAGGATGCCAGTTTGACTAGGGTCACGGTCACACGAAACAAAAAACAAGCCATCGAACCGGTTGGCCTTGTCAGAGTCATGCAGGAGAAGCTTGGTCCTTGGGTTGTGCCTCCCAAAACTGTTGCTCCTGACCTGGTTCCCAAATCTGAAAAGGTTGTTATCCGAATTGCTGCCCCCCTTAAATACCGGAAGTATTTTGTGCAACATGACGATAACCCAAGTTCCATTATTTCTACATTAGCCTCTAAAGCTGCTGTACCAGTTGCCCCATTGACAGGAGGACGATGGACGCAACAAGATGCAAGTCAACGCACAAGGAATCCCAATTGGTTGGTTTTTTAAGGCTGCAAAAGACACATGCCGAAGCAGTTGCTAAGGTAAGTGGTCAAGGTGGAATTTTTGTCCATCTTCAAAATCCTGAGAAGGACAAACCCTCATTTTTTTGGATCAAAAAAGATGAAAACGAGAATGAGGAAAATTACTGTCGGAGATGTCTCGCCCTCAGCAAAGAGCGAGACCAACCATGTGTCCTTCGCAATGGAGGGGGCAACGACATAGGATTTTTAAAAAAACCAGATGACACGGTCGAGACCTTAGTTAAAACTGTTGATGCCATGGGTTTCTCGGCAAGATGGGATGAGGAAGATATCCAGACCCTATTTGAAGCCCTTGGATGGAAACAAATTAAAATCTTGTCCAAAAAGCGTATCTATGGGAGTTTCTCGTGGAGATTGCGTGGTCAACCTCCTGCTGATTCTAAGGATCAGGCTGCTTGGACATATGCCATCCCACAGACACAGTTTGATTCTAAACAGGTGATTGGACTTTAAATGTGCTTATGGCCCCCCCAAGGGGTTAAGCCAGCTGAAACACGACATGTCCCTGCTCCTAGGCGTATTTTCGGTTCTGACTCTCTTCCCGATCCTTCAGGGCCTCTCACTGATTCTGAAAGAGGTCCAAATGGAACCAGGGGAAGAAAAGGAAAAAGTAAAGGAAAAGGAAAATGCACTGATAGACCTCGCAGTCGTACACCACCTCAGGAAAGAAATCGTACAACTAAGGAATCCGAAAGTGACCAGGCTGCACCCACAATAATGGATGTCTCCACGCAGGAACAGCATGCCTCTGCTGGACCTCCAGCTACGGTTCAGCCCTCTGACCCCTTCATTCCCGCCACAGCTGAGGATCTTGGAACTCTTGGATGGACCACAAGTGACCAGAAAGGGAATGGTGACTGCTTTTTCAGGGCTTGTGCTGACTGCCACCATTGGATGACAGCTGGGAAGTCCATCACTGAAACTATAAGGCCCAAACCGAAGGGGCATGGTTCCGGAGTCAAGCTTGCCAACATATACAGAAACACCGTGAAACGTTCGTTAATTTCTTCGCCTCTCAGACTCTGTCCCAAACAAGTTCCTTTGACACATGGATTGAAAAGGCGGCCTTGGCCTCAACTTGGGTTGATGGCCTTTTAATCCATAGTTTGGCATGCAAACTTGGGACTGCCATTGTCATTTGGAAAGCTTCCGAGGACAAAGGAAAGGCGAGTTGGCAGAGGTATACTGCTTTGCCCCTAAGTTTCATTCTGGAAAAGCAAGGACAGCTGAAAAATCACAACCACTCACGGTTGTGCTCCGCAATGGTCACTATGTTTCGCTTAGGTCACCAATAGATAATCGGTCGATACCTGAAACTTGGTTGAGAGAAACTGTGGGTCATTTTCGGGCAAAACTTGGAGGAGCAGGAAAGAATGTGAGCGGTTCCTCTCACTCATGCCGGACTCCTTCAACCTCTTCTCGAACTTCTAAGGAAAAGAATCTTCGCACCCCTACGGTGCACTCAGGCCACACCGGCCGTGTTTCGTTGAGGACTCCCTCGGTGCCAACTCAGGCTCCTGGTTCGCAAAAAGTGAGGACCTCAGAAGTGGTGGTGCCCTCTAAATATTCTTTGGTCACGCCCTCGGTTCATTCTCTATATTCTTGTCAAAGCAGAGGGACAAACCGTTTCCGCATTCAAGGCAAGCAAAGGTGTCCCACAGTTCATAACATGGACATCAACCTCGACCTCGAGGACCACAGTGCCATGACGGAACCCCTCACGTACTATGCGCCCTCCGGGCAAGGGCCCACTTAAGGACCAACGCCCCAGTAGTGGGTCTGTCCGGTCTGTGAGGTTGAAATGACCTTAACCGGGCACGACAAAGCCCTGAACGCAAGGAAACGTCACCTTCTCACCGCACATAACAAGGAAATTACTGAGGTGGGGCCAAGCATCAAAGAAAGAATTAGACAAGGATATAAGAACAGACCTTTCAACAAGCTTAAAATCACTTGCACCCAGAGGGCGCAAATCAGGTTGAAACAGTTTGAAGGGGAACACGATCACAATATCCTCCACAGTGGGAACAGCGGTCTTTTCCCGGTGTTCCAGCGAACATGGTTCTGTTCCAAATGCTTGGCTAGGGGGACCTCTAGGGAGATGACTCAAAAATCTTGCAGCCAAGAAAACTGGAACAACAGAACGGCCAATTGGTGGGAAAATGTGCCCGAAACCTATCGTCAAAAGATCAAAGGTGTTTGTAAATGGTCGGATTCCCATTACCAAGCCATCCAAGATATTTTCAAAGGAATCGTTGAGAATTCCGAGCCCGAAAATCCTAAAACCGCTGAGAGTGGAAGAAGGACTAGCATTAAAACTCAAGAAAAATACAAGGAACTTAGAAAGGCGTGGCGTAAACGCCAGGGCCTTCCGGAACAGGCAAACCGGTCGGGAGGCCTGTGTGCGGCTGCCGCATCTGTTGCCAAAGAATTGCCAGGGGTCAAGATTCAAAAACAGATTATTAAACCCAACAAAATAATAGAACGTTTGAGTGCTGCTCAGCAATTGCAAGGTCCGGGGCAGTGGCGCCGGAACCTCACAGAGGACGGCGATGTGGAGCATAATCCGGGCCCATCACATCACAAAAAAAATAGACGTTGCCTCAATTTTTCTAACCTTGTGATTTGGCAGCTAAATATTGACAGTTGGCAGCGCCGGGGTTGGCAACTTCTCCGGGAGGCTGAAAAAGCTGAGGTGGGTATCATATGTTTGCACAAGCCTCGAGGCAACCAGCCTGGCAAAAACTTTCAAAAATTGGCAGTTATTCTATCAGCCTGAGGTGACTCAACCAGATCAACGCGGCCCTGAAGGCGGAGTAGGCATTTTGGTCCAAGATGACATTCCGTCGATTCGAGCTAAGGCCCACAGTGACGAGGCAGGACAATGGATTCGAGTGTCGTGCCCTGGTTTCCACATCTATTCCGGCTTATAGGAAACCCGGTCTAAATCAACAGATGTACCACGGCTTTGACAAAGCCCTGCCTGAGGACATGGTCGCACTGGGCCGGTCACCTTCCCTGTGTTTAGGTGATTTTAACCACGACCATTCAATGTGTTCTCGAAAACTCAGGCACCGACTCCGAACCCTGTTGGACCCCTGAACCCACCAGATGGGAAGGAAACCGATGTATCGATTGGGGTGTTGCCCATGACATTGACGCTTCTGTCATTTTCAGCAACGACAAGTGGTCGGATCATCGGTTGCTGTGTTGGAATTTGCCCAAGGTGGGGATTCAGCGGTCACGAAAACTAAGGTTCTCTCCCAGACTCAACATGAAAAAACCCGACAATGTCTCGGAAGTTGAGTGGGAAGACGCTCTTGCCAAAGAGTGGACCCAAGTGCGCCACACATTCAGTCAGCATCCCAATTGGGACGAACTCTGTCACGTTACCGAAACGATTTGTCGCAGGGCACTTAGTTACTTAGAACCTGACAGAAAACTTCGGCATGGGTCCAGCAAAGCCAAAGAAGCCGAAACTGAAAATATGACTAGGCATCACAACACCAATGTTGAGGGCGAATTAAACATTCGCTGCAAACGCTTCAGAAGGTTGTGGCGCAGAGCTTTCGCATGGCATAAAGGTGACATTAATCAAAACCTTAAACAGAATCTGTGTCGGGAGCTCAGATGGTTCAATGCAGATTTGTCACTCCTTGATCATGGTCAAAGTCAAACTTTGCTCAACTGTATCACTGATCTTATTGAGCACGAACTCGATGTGTTAAAACAGCAACGCATATCTCAGTGGAAGGCCAAAATTCGGCAACAACAGCAGTATGGTTGGAAATTGCTGGCTAGGCACAAAGCGCTTACTCCAGTTCATTTTCTTTCAAAAAAGGACACCGGCGAGATCCTCTTTGATCAACTTCTTTTTGACCACATTGAGGCATTTTGGCGTCAATGTTGGCCTTCTTCGGATGTCACAAACACCATGGAATCACTGGAAAAACTGGCTGAGGCCTGCCCGTGGACACCGTCCAACCCATGCCCAGCTCTCAAACCCCTGACAGGTATCGAATTTCGTGCTGCAGCCAGGAGATCTCCGGATAAAGCAGCCGGCCCAGACGGCTGGAAAAACTCAGAGATCATGCATCTCCCCTGTGAGTTACTCGACGTTTTTGCCACTTGGTTCAATCACTTCGAACAGAGTGCGGACCAGCCTTGGCCCGACAGCTTAGTGCAGTGGAGACAAGTTTTTTTACCAAATACCCACTCAGCGTCTTGCCCTCAGGATTTTCGACCTATTGCCATAGGATCCTCATGGTATAGGCTTTGGTCTAGCATTCGAACCAGGGCCCTCGCTGATTGGCTTAGGTCTAACATCAGCAATGAAATCCATGGCGGCATCAGAAAACGCTCGCCTGCTACGGCACTGGTTGAAGTCACTGCTGAAATCCAACGCACTCAATCCCTTGACTCCAACCGAATTCTCCACCCTCGTCCTGAGGCGTTAAGGTTCCTTGGAGCAAGCGATCTGTCAAAAGCTTTCGATCGCCTTAGTGGCGACTTAGCAGCAGCAGCCTTAGTCCGCATGGGCTGCCCTAGGGTTCTCACTCAGGCTTGGAGCAAACAGTGGAAACAACAAAACAGAATCTTCCAGTTTGGAAATCAGGTGTGTGCCACTAAGGTATCGCAAATATATTGTCTCCCACAAGGAGACCCCAGCAGTCCCATGGGGCTCCTGGGGCCTCTTAACGAAGCTTTACATAGAATCAAATCTGTCTACCAAAAAAGACAATACGGTCGCACATTGTTCAGAATGTTCGTGGATGACAGATCATGGCTTTGTTCGCGTCCCCAAACTTGCTGCAAAATTGCTATTGCGTGGAGAGAAGAAATTCAACGCTTGCACATGGCTGAAAATAGTGGCAAGCACGAATTTGCCGCCGTTGGGGCCATGTCTCATAGGAAATTGCTCCAAAGATGGCTCAACAGAACACAGATTCAAGCCAAGATCTTAGATCGCCCCAAAATTTTGGGGACACGTCTCGAACTTAACAGAAGATGGTCGACCCCCGTTGCTGAGGAAGACAAGAGGTTGCAGACCGCAATCAATGTGTCAAACATGATTTCCAAACTTCCTGGCCCGCCAGGCATGAAAATCGGATGGGTTAAAGGCGCTGTGGTGAGTGTGTGTAGCACACCAGTTCTCAGCCGTTTACCTGCAGTCAAGGACCTCCAAAAAGTGCAAACTGCGGCCTCGCAAGCTATGCAGTCGGTTGGCCACACTAAGGGGGGCCCCTTGGTTAGGCTCCTCCACGGTCACGCGGCCTCAGTTCATTTCATAGTCACCCAGCTGGTACTTCACCAAAATTCTTCCCAGATTTTCAGGAATGCATGGTCCACTAAAAGGAGCAATGGCCCGGTGCACCTGGCACGGCGCTGGATGCACCGCCACAGGTGGATGGAAATCGCTCCTTGGGTCTGGAGACATGAAAAAACTTTTGATGTGCTGGCACCTCCGGGGGCTCATGTGCCGCCACAGGAACGACATGCCATGTCACATACGTATCGTCTAATGCTTACCAACCAGGAAGAGATCAGTCATGTGCTCCGGTCAGCCTGGAGAGCTAATTTGTGGAAGAATTTCCAACGCTCAAACAACAGGGGTCGGGCCCTTAGTGAACTTAGCTGGTATGATGTTGCACCATCATTCGACTCGCTGAGGAAGATCCTTAATACTTTCCCACCTCAGGAAAAAACTCAGGTTTTTGCGGTGGTTGTGGGTCACGTGGTGTCTCCTGCCGCCTTTGAGGGAAGATCTCTCGAAACCCATTGCCCGTTCTGTAAGCAGAATATTGCGCCGACCTTTGATCACGTAACTTGGTCGTCCGGCCTGGCCTGACCGGCCAGTGAGACCATCCAGTGAACTCCAGGCACAGTTGGGCTGGCCACCTCGTGGCCAAGCTAAGGAAGAATCAAAGAGAATTCTACACCACATGGGTCGCGTGAGATCCGCTATCTGCAGTTGGCGACACGATTGAGGTCACCGACGGCGAGCTGCCAGTGCTACGAACCGCTGCAGCTCTACAACGCATCACTCACGGCTCTATTGGAACTTCGTTGAAATGAAATTATGATTTAAAAATATTATATATGTTCCCTCGACTCCACTTAGACGGTGGCAGCGGCAACAAACATGGATTCACGCAAAAACTTGTCAAGCGCCAAATTTGCAAAACTTGAACAAATGCATGCGCGGTTGAAAAACTAATCGGCGAATTTTTTTTGGGGCCAATGCATTGGACGAACAAAATGATTGAAAACCGTAGTGGCAAATTTGGATGGATAAAGAAAAAAATTCTGCAACACAGATGGTTGAAAGAGAAATTGTCATGTTGAAATTCGTGTACTAATCCAAACGGGTCATCAGATCGGTGTCATTTTAGTCGAATTCAAAGACTTGTAAGAAGGACGTACGTTGAAACATGCGAGGAAACAACTAAGGGTGTTGCAGCCCGGGAGCCAAAAAAAACTCCACCACACCGCACGCCGTGAAAACTTGTTGTGGTTCAAAGGCGGAAAAATTTATGTGACGGCGAACCAAAAAAACGAGCGTAGGACACAAACATGCGCAAAAAAAAAAATTGCAGTACGGGCAATCAAGTGCATGTGTTGAAGCAGCGGATGGAATAGTTGACAAGGAATGTGAGCAGAGCAGGAAAAATATGCAGGGAAAAAAAGAATGGAAATTTTTGACACGACCTTCGCCAACAGGGGTGGTGCAAGCATCTTCGGTCAGCTTCGAACATAACCATAATTTGGTCACTTGATATGTCCCCCCAACCTTCCATTGACTGTGCTTGAAGCATATGTGTTTCCAACGGGCGTTGGTGTTATCGAAGGTGTATGTAGGACGATTGCAACGAAAAGTTCTGACCGGGGATCAAGGTTTGGGTGGGAAGTTGCACGGAGGCGAGAGGAATCATTGACAGATGTACAGGAGAAGTTGTTGGATTTTTTCATTTGCATCAGATGGCAGGGTGTTCCGGAAGCACTGGTGTTTTGCGGCGCTGACACGATTGAGTGTCTATATTGTGCAAGGCGTGTTTTCCTCGTTTGGTTCTGGGGTGTCCCTGCAACAAAATGGAACGATGTCATGAGCATGGTCTCATCAATTTTGAAAAGGTATATTGGATGAATGCATGATAGTATTGGCAACTTCCACTGCTTATTCTCCAAACACCTTACACTGTTTTTATTTTTGTCAGTTTGGAATTTCACGTTGTTTGCTGTCTAAACATGAATGCAGCCAACGACTCGGGCGAGAACGAAATTTGATTTTGGCTGTTTTATCCAGAACCGTGAAACTAAAGGGACTTGAAATTAAATTTCCCGCCATGTGATGCATCAAGTGGAAACCTTCTAAAGCGAAGGTACGATTGAATCCGGGTTCGCTATATCATGTGATGAATTGATACACAAACCAATGCCTCTTCCAAGTTCTGGATTGGGACACAGAACAAGCCGCAGACGTCTTATACGTAAAAACATGCTGCAATCGGATCGTTTTTTTTTCTCCTCCGAATCTTAAGTGAAACGGACAATGTGGACTCCATCCACACATTCCGGGAAATTCAACACACTACTCCGGGAAATTCAGCACACTACACATTCCAAAAGAAAAAACATCATTAATTTATAGATCTTTTTCTAGGGTCTCTTCGTGCGGCGACGGCCAAAATTTCATGACGTTGCCGGTGGTCCACTCCTTAGATGGTGGGAAATGAAACGCAGTTTGGCGCCATTTTTGGCACCATGAAACTGGGAGTTTCGCACCAAGGAAGCCGCGCAGCTACCGAAGACTTATCCCATCCAATTGGGTTTGGCCTATCTGTTGCTGGTCCGGGCACTGGACTCTTCAAAGGTTTGAAAACGCATTTGTGTGGCCTAGACTCCTAGACACCTGGATGAAAACCATGGTGACATATCTAAGGTTGGCTATGCTGTCGGGATACCCAAACATGTCATGGCATGGACCGTGACATTAGAGATGACTTCGAGGATGGAATTGATGGATGGATTTATTGCAGGGGATGGGATTGAGTGGAATGAGATGGTAGGATTATTGCGCATGAGACATGAACCAATTCTTCGAATCGGGGGTGTTTATTAATTATTCATCAATGCCATACCATCACCATCACCATCATCATCACGATTATCATCGTTGTTGTCCTCATCCTGGTCGTTCATTTCAACATGAACAACAACACCAACGTCAAGACCACCAGGAGCAAGTGGCCCACGCAATCATTTGTGGGAATAACATTTCCGGAAAAAATCATATGTGCATATTACACAGCTCTGCTGATGCATCTTGGAATTTTCACAGCAAAACCAAAACAACAAAATCCGTTTCTTAGAATCCGTTTCTTGCTCAGCAAAGACTGTATACTGTATACTGTATGTAAAGAGCAAGATTCTTATT
Organism: Breviolum minutum Mf 1.05b.01; assembly: GCA_000507305.1. NCBI lineage: Eukaryota > Dinophyceae > Suessiales > Symbiodiniaceae > Breviolum > Breviolum minutum. The sequence continues at coordinate 5,259 of DF243144.1, read as the reverse complement.
CCAGTATTCCAGTATACAAGATTTATAATANGCCCCAACAGCAGCAACTCCAATTCAAAACAAGAGCAACAACAACAGCAACAGCAGCAGCAACAGCTATTTTTCCTTGATAGGAATTGGCAAGTATTTTGCAGCGTCCTACTAAACCTACCCGTATAAACTCCAATTTGTCCCAAACGTTTCCCATAAAGGTATTCCTACCAATCCCATTACACAACGAGCAAGATCACCTCAAGATTCCGGGACGAGGTCAGAACTCTGTTCGTGAGCTTCAGCTTGCCTGCGTCGGTGCTAGACTCAATTTTTTAGGGCCTTGAAATGAGATCAAGGAGGTGGGGATTCCAACAACTTGAAAGATACAGAAAAACATTTTTGAAATAGAGCATTTATAGATATTCAATAGTCCAGAATTAATTTTAGATCACTATTTTGATTGCTTGGTGAATTGGAGATATTTTTGTTTTCTCTCCCTTCATGCTTGGGAAAAAAGGTACCCGAAGTCGTGCCTTGTGGGTTGGCCCTTCCTGCTAAGGTTGGCGTCATTATTTCCGGATGGGCCTTCAGTTACTTCATCCAGGTGGATCTGCAAAGAAGCTGAAGTGCGAATACGCGTCACTTAATAGCTAGGTGGTGGTTGGGGAAGATTTTTCACCAAGGTGGTGGTAGTCTCTCAATACAACTTAAACATTTTTTATTTTCACCCCGAAAATTGGAGGAAGATGAACCCATTTTGACGAGCATATTTTTCGAATGGGTTGGTTCAAGCACCAACTAGTATAGTGTAACTTGCATACTTTCATGAAACGTCCTGGTTATTTTTGGATTGTTTTTTTTTTTTGGGGGAAGCGCCACACACCCCGCTGCAGGATGATATCTTCTTTGGGAGGGATATGCTTCAAGAGCTGTCCTTCTTCTTGGTGCTTTTGACTGCAGGTTTAGGCAGGGCCCTGTGCCTGGATGGCCATTGGTAGTCCCCAATGGATGAGGTAAGCCTCGGAGATGTCGCGTGTTTTTCCAGCAGGTATTTCACTGCCGAGTTTGAAGTGGCAACACTTTGCCGGGAACCTGGTTTCGGCTTTGACAGGTTTGGGGTCAACATTCCGATCTTGGTGGTGCAAGATCGGCCCCTACGGCCCTTAATAAGTGGAGTTATAACCCCTGGGAGTAGGGTTATTATCCCAGTTGCCCATTTATTTTCGGCCATTTTATAGGGCTTATGACGCCCATGTATGACTGGATCCGGGGCCCCGCCCCATCTTGTAGGTAGTGGCATTGCTGCCGTGCACCTTGGAGTTATTGGCCATAGCGGCCTATGCAGTACCTTGGCTGACATGTTCTCTGTTGAAAAATCTAAAAGTTGCATAGTTTAGATTTTCAGGATACGATACGTTGGAATATTTTGGAATCCTCTCCCCAACAAAATCACAGCATTTTTTTGTATGCTTATTTGGCGAACATATGTATGGACAAAACTTACATATAATGATATATACTCATTCTAGTGTTATATCAATCATTATTATACCATCAATATTTGTTTTAATGCTTGGTAAAGGAACATGGCAAAATGAAAATCACTTCACCTTCACCATTCACCCTTTTGGCAACCGAGACTATGTTCCTGGGTTACACCTTGGCAGAGGGACTTGTGCGGGTCCTCAATGTTGCTGTTTGGCACAAAGAGGCCAAATTTTAACAAATTGGGAAAAAATCCAACAACTTTTCCAATGAGATTAAAGATCATTCATGATTTACTTTGCCGAGCGTTTTTTTTAAAATGGATTTAAAGATTCGGAAAACAACAAGTTACAAAAAACATTTTCCCACAAATTTCACCTTTTCAACCTCTTTTTCTCCGCCAAACAAAAACACACCTCCTCACGGCGGCGATGTCAACCGAGAACTTGGGGACGGTCTTAGTGGCCATTGGTGATGGCTTGGTGATTCCTAAGATGAAGGAGTTCCTTGGACGAATTTCACCCGTGCAAATCGGTGGATCGGGCTGTCAAAGGTTGAAGGTTGAAGGTGGATGAAGAAGAAACGTCCTAAGGTTGAAATGCTTTTGGAAGGCGTAGCCAGAGCAATAAACAGGAAGATTTGTTGATTCAAATTTCGACACAAGTGGTTTATTTGAATGGAATGTTGGTGTCACAGAAGGGAAGTTGTGGCATACCATCCACGTTTGGCGTCCATATCGCCGAGGTTTCACGCCAAATACCCACATCATCCCATGCTGGGAACCTCAGGGTGAGTTGGTTGATGGCAGATATTTCTGCAGAAATTTTCATCAACTGGAATCGGAAGTCCATATTTTTGGTTCAGACTGTACTTTGATGGATTTTGGTGACTATAGTGACTATACCATTTGTTGGAATTCCGATGTTTTTTTTTTGTGCGTGTTTTTGGCGCCAATCCTTTTGTCAAGCTATTAGCAGCGGAAGGGAAAAACAGTTGGAGGAAGGATTCAGGGTCTATTTCAACAAGTGTGCCGCGAAGGGTTTGTGTCTGATGTCGGCAGGCCATATTTGATGCTATGCTGGGCGCCCTTGGAGGCGGTCGTGAATCTCCCGGGGCTGATTTTTAGGGCGATGGAACGGGCGGTTGATAGATGGAACTGAGTAGCAAGGGGTTTCTAGCTGCGGGTTTCAGTGAGGTTGAAAGCATCTAAGTGCCTCTTGTGGATGCAGGTTTTCTGCTGCTTTAGATCAGCCAAAACATAGCAGCCATGGCCATTGGCTCGGATGCAGTATCTCAACTTCTACGGATTCTGATACCAAGACTTCAGACTCCAGACTTCAGATGAACCATCATCATCATCATCATCATCATCATCATCAACAACAAGGTTCATCCTCCATCAACATCAAGTCATTTTACCAACATCACTCCAGCAATGAAGGGCCGTGTCCAACCCTCACGAACACGGCTGCGGCGTCCCTTGGGTACGGCCGTGAAGAAGCCGAAAGACGAGGCCCGGGGCAAGGCCTCCGAGTTGTCCGTGGTGCCGAAGGATGCGTTTTATGCGGCCAGCCGGGCCAAGTGGCGCAACTGGTTGAGCAAGAATTTCAAGTCCAAGAGTTATGTTGCTTGGAAAATGGCAGCTGTGGGAAACCATGGCCCTTGGAAAATACAACTTCAAACTCTTTGAGGATTAAATTCTTGCTTTTGGTGAGACTTGTGGGGTGCTTGTTTTGCTCAATCTTCCCACTGATTTTGAGGTTTGGTTGGTGGTCCCAAAGAAAATTTCAAAGTTGCCAAGTGTGGGGTACAATGATGCAGTGGAGGACGTCTGGACTTTGGGGTGAAGTTTTTTTTTTCTACAAAACCAGGGTATCCTTATGTCACTCCCCCAAAGACAAGTGGGGGGTTAACAATCCAACGACTAGTTGTAGTGACCATTCGTTTTTTTTTTGGGGGGGTGGTGCACCCCTCAAAAAACTTACAGCAGCAGGAAGCTGCGAGTTTTTTTTTTTGGGGACCTGGCGTGTTTTGTGGTGTCAGGAGGCATTATGTTTCGGGTGGATCGACAGTACCTATCGACCCCTAAGCCAAAGCCTTGGCATGCAGCGCTACACCCCGCGACGGAAGATCGGGGAGAACTACTCGCAGCCCAACATGGAACGGCTCTCCTGGGTGAACAAAAAGAAGCTTATTCACCCGGAGGCTAGCTTCCGTGGCTGGGTGGATGGATGAAGCTGATGTATTTAGTCCAGGAAAATCTTGTTGAATTCTTGTCCCTGTGATTCATACGAGAAAAAGCTTGGGGGGTGCAATTTTGTGGAGAAATGATGTGGTCCGACTGAGATGTAGGTGAGACCAAAGATTGCCCATGTATTGAAGGCGCCTGGGCGGAAAAGGATGGGAAGGCGATTGAAATGCGGCCAGGTGGAAACTTGCAATGCCTGATCTAGCAGACGATCTAATATCATTGGTATACCAAATCGTTGTGATGATGATGATGATGATGATGATGATGATGATGATGATGATGATATTTCCTCCTCCATTCCTCTCCTTACCTGTTTGCCGCGCTTGGTGCTCCACAGCACTGAACGAGGCAAAGTTCCAGTGGCCCAAAGACATTGTCTCAGCGGTGGAGAAGGAGACCCAACATGCTTGGAAGATGGTGATTTGTGTGCTATCATCAACGATCATTGTTGATTCCTATAGGGGTTTCCTCAAATGGTGGTACCCAACAACCATGGGTTTTCCTACCTACTAAAAATGATCATTTTGGGGTCTTTTGGGGGTACCACCATTTGAGGAAACACCCATATTGTCATGAGGCACTAAAACCGAATATTTTGGTTTTAATGGATTTCAAATATTAATTTGTACTGAGCATTAACAAAAAAACCGGGAGTATACACAGGGGTGCCCCCCACCCAGCAACACTGGGCTTACCAAGTAGACCATTATACTAAATCTTTCATTTGCCGCTGGGAATGGTCTCGCATCCCAGTAGATTTTTTTCGATTCGCATGATTGAATCGATCTATTTTCGATGCGTCGTTGTCAAAAAAACCCCAAAACCCCTGAGTTTTCAGGATCCCAAAAGCCGTGGCCATTGGCATGGTTTCAACCTCTCCTATCGACGGATCCGAGTCGCTTGGGTGGAGCAAAAGCGTTTGGAAGATCCCCAGGACTGCCCTTTTGTTGCCACCCGTGTGGATGCCGGGGAATTCATGGATTTTTCAGCAAGGTGATTTTGGGATTCCCCAATATTTTTGAAAGCTTTAAAGGGAAACTTGGCAGGGGTTTGTGGGCCACACCAATGAGCAATTTTTGAGAAATCGGTCAAAATAGGTACATCTAACTTGTTCAACGCAGGGGAGATTCAAGGAATTGTGGAGACAAAAAGATGTTGTTCTGTTGCTGATATTTAGTGTTAACTTCCGCACCATTTCACACAAAAAATGTTTCGACTGACGATGCGTGACACAGAAGTGCCGACTGGAGGAGTTCAAAAAGAGGCTGGCCAATTTGGTTCAGAAGACGAAAGCCGGGAAGCAATTTGGCCACTTGGTGTTTAAGGGCCGACGGACACATTCTTGGAATCGAAACGCCACGGGAAAAGCACGGAAAGACGTAGGTTATGGATCCAAAGTACTGATTTAATTATCCCGGCAAGAGACCTCAAACAGTGTAAAAACCAAATGCAATGTATGTGTGACCATGCACTCTATGTGAGCGCTCTATATGTGACTACTCTATGTGAGCACTCTATGCGTGAGCATTCTATGTGAGACCACTCTATGT